>JAKSZP010017492.1:0-81599 GCA_022478985.1 Massospora cicadina
GCTGATGGGTTGAAGTTATAACAAACAACCTGGTAAAGAGCTAAGATGTTGCAGCCATGAAGCCAATGGACTGTGCATCAGGAGTTGCAAGATCAGGGAAAATTTCAATAAGTCCTTGACAAAAAAGGCCCAAGTGACTCTGGCAAAGATTATTATTAGAAACATGGCTTGATGACCCAGTCTATATGTGGGCCACGAGGCCACATTGCTGATGTTATGGGGGTTCAGTATAAGAAAATTTAAACTTGATTAAATATATTTGAACGTGGGAAACTTTTTAGAAAAGTGTAAATAAGAGAATTGACCATCAATTTCCTCAGTGTGTTACAACTGCATAAAAAGACAATTTTTTGGGAATAGCTTAGTAAATCACAGGATTGGGGCCCTCAAGATTTGACCTAACACAGAAAACTTCAAGCAAGGGGGAAATGAACTTAATTTAGCTGACTTTGAAAGTGTTGGCGGTGGGCCAAGTTGCTGTCAGTTCATTTTTAGATGCCCAAATTTGGCTTTACCGCAGTTTTAATGGTTAGTGTGTGTGATGGCATCTTTCCTGACAGGCAATGGGTAACCTCCTAAGTCCACCCCAAATAAGGGTGGACTTAGGAGGTTACCCATTGCCTGTCAGGAACAGATTTTGGATGCTTAAGCCACCTGCACTCAGTCACTTTACAGTCCGTTCAACCAAGAGGAACTCATCAGACGAAGATCTTGATTTTTTGGGGAGGGTTCCAAGTAGGCACTGACTTTTGATGGCCTGATGTCATTGGAGAGTTCTACCAACGATTTGACATTAGGCGCATTTTTCATAAGAGGTACACACCTTTCAGGATTTGTTCCCAATATTTTTGAAAATGGTTTCAAACCAGCGACAACTTTTTTAATGGACCAATGCCATCAACAAATGTTACCAAATCTTTGACACTTACTGCATCTTCTTCTGAATGCACATGCCCGTTGGGCTTTGTTACTAATGGTATACAACTGCTGACTACTGAGGCTGAAATTTGTCGTTACTATTTGTTTTTGGCCTCTTTGCCCCATGAGGATGCCAATTCTTTGTCAACTCACTACAGATCCCCCCATTTTTCTGTATTAATCTTTTTGGACGTAAGAACTGGGGTTGGGGTGGAATCTATAAAGGGTAAGAGGTGACCCAACGCTTGTCTACCATATGAGCGAGGTCACTCTGAGAGACAAGTGGAGAAGCCAGCCTTCTTTTCCACTTATTGGAGGAAAAATAACACACCCCAATCCAGATGGAGGGGGTGCTCCCCCAGAATTACATTACTCTTCCCTTTTGCAAAAGGGTGGGCACCAACACTGGGGAATTGAGCTAATGCCACATTCTTATGGGACTTGGCAACTTAATTTCCATCAGCATAGCGATTTTGGGGGGAGGACAAGGAGCATATGGGTGGGTGGCATGGAAAGCCTCAAAGAGCTCTGAGCAGTTGGCACAGTCTTAAGAGCCAGCACAGCTATTCTTATAGGCCAGATAGCCTTTTTATGCAACTAAATATTGTATTGAACGGCGTGATTGGCGGTAAGCCAGGAAACCCTCAACTTCAGCTTCCTCCATGCCCTCAATCACAATGGGCTCTGGTTCCGATGGAATTGCCCCCTTTAATGAGGACAGCAGAGAGATATGGAAAACAGGATGCTGCTTCCAGCGGGCTGGAAATTTTAAATGAGAGGCACCATTTACCAAGTGCTTTTCCAGTAAATGGGGACCCAAGCATTTACTTGCAAACTTGCGTGAGGGCACCTGCATATGCAAGTGGCTCATGTCAAGCATGATGTGTGAGCCCACCTTTATTTGTGAGCTGGGAGCTGCTTCCAATATGCAAACTGTTTATAATCACTTATGGCTTAGTTAAATACCCTTGAACCAGGGACTGTGTGGCCCATGTACGCTGAGCGTGATTGGTGGTGGCTGGTACCTCTGGGCAAAGGCATGGGACGACAGAAAAAGACAGATTAATTCCCAAGGTTACTTCATATGGGGAAAAGCCTGTGGACGCATGGGTTCCAACATTGTATCCAAATTAGCGAGGGGAAGGTCATCCGCCCAGGTATCATTGGCAGCTGCAGAGTAGCACTTCAGTTACTGCTTTAAGATCTGATTAAACTTTACAGTTTGACCATCAAACTGTGGATGGTACACGGTGGAGTGGCAGGGTGTAATATTAAAGATCTCTAAGAGCTCAATTCAGAACTGTGTCATAAATTGGAGTCCACAGTTGCTGAAAATTTTCTGAGGGAGAACAAACATTAATAACACATGGCGCACAGATAGGCGGGCAGTTTCTTTATATGCAATAGCGGAGGAGCATGGGCTAAACAGGGAGAATTTAATGAATCTTCCTACAGCCACCTTGACTGCTGTGAACCCCTTGGAGCTAGGCAGCTCAACAATAAAGTCCACAGACACCAAATCCATGGTCCTGTTGCCTGCTGCAAGAGGTGAAGAAGGTTTTTCTCCCAGAACAATCCTATTTGGCCTGCATGCAAGTCACACAGTCAGTTATCCATGCTGGAACATACTTTGATAAGCTTGGAAAGTTATAAGTGCGTTTGATTAAATTAATGCACTATATATTCCCTGGGTGACTGACTGCAGAGGATCATGTGGAGCCTGAATTATATCAGTCCAGAGAAGAGGCAACCCACACCTGCAACCAAAATTGGATGAGTCTCTCAACCAGTGAATAGGGGGAATTCTTGGGCAAGGGAGGAAATGCCACTCCAATGATGTGGGTGATGCCCATCCCATCCACACATGCTGTATATGCTGCTAAGGCCTGCAAAATCAAAGGCGCATCTGGGGTGAGATCCGCTACTGACACTGTGGGAGGAGCAAGGGCCAGTATTTGAGTGAGGGGAATGACTGTGACAAAATCTGCCACATCAAAGTCAGCTGGACAATGTGCGGGATCACAGATTAGAAAATTGGGAAGGTATTTAATGCTCCTTTCACAAACTCATAATTTAAATTGAAACTTCACAGATTCTAGTAGGTTGGGCATTCCAATGTGTTAGCTTCTGTGGCTTGCAAAATTAAAGAAGAGCTTGATAGTCTGTTTTCACAGTAACCTTATGCTGAGCTCTTTGCAAGAGATACCGCCAATGGGTAAAGGTCCACACCACAGCTGCCAGATCCTTGTCATAGATGGCCCAGGATTTCTTAGTGGGAGTAAATTGTGGGAGAAGTAAGAAACTAGGTGTTCCAACCCATTGTGCTCTTGGAGAAAGACTTCCCCTACTGTGGCGGATGACGCATCACACACTACATATAGGGTTTGGAGGGATCTGCATGATTCAGGATGGGGAGCAATGAGAACTCCTCCCTGATCAAATCAAATGCTTGTTGGCACTTGGGCGTCCAGCGAAAATGTACACCTTTGCCTGTAAGTGGGTGGATGGAGCGTCTAACTGGGATAATGTGAGAGAGAACATTTCAAGGAAGATGATTTTGCTTAAGAAGCTTCTCAATTAATTCTGGGTTGTTGGAGTTGCCCTTTTTCAGATGACGCCCAGTTTGCTGAGCGAATGTCATACTCATATTTAAGATGAAGTTACCCAAGAACGTGACTTCCCCCTGATAAAAATCACACTTTGAGATCTTGACAAACATACTTGCCTTATGAAAAACAGCCACTGCCTTGAAGTCCTTCCCATGTTGTTCAGTAGAGGGATATTTTACCAAGATATTGTCAATATATGCGACTGCACAGATGAACCAGAGATCGTCCAGCACACTATCAATCATACATTGGAATGTCGCAGGTACATTCTTAAGCCCAAAAAGCATCACTCGAAATTAGAATAGCCTCATCTGGTCTGGTTAGCTATAAGCCATTACTGAACTTCCATCACCCAAATTTGATTATAGGCATTAACAAGATCAAACTTTAAAAACACCCAGACTTGGCAATCGCTTAGCTGATTGTCCGTTCCAACACCAGTTTTTAAGGGTCATGGGCTGTGATATTGTCAAATTAGCCATGATCCATGCAGGGATGAATGGAACCATCTGCCTTCTTGGCAAAGACAATGTGAGAGGCTACATAGCTGTCTCATTAAAAAAAGCCCTTCTTAAGAATGTCATCCAACCAGGCATCAAGGGTGACCTCTTTTCCGCTGTATGCAGGTACAGTGGGCAGTTTATGTTTCATAACTACACCATCATATTGAACTTTGAGTTAAACTCAGTATGTGGGAAAACAGTTAGCCTTTCTCAGAGTCGAAAATGCTCTGATAGCCCATCATCACAGTAGGAAAATCCGGCGGAAGACCTTCAGGAGATACTAGGGATGTAATTGAACCTCAATTTTGAGCCTTGGTAAGGGTATCCACTAAAGGGAACTCTCCCTACACCTGACTGTTGGAAAATGACAGCGTGTTAGATTCCAAGTGTATTTGAAGATGCTGCAACGCCACTAACTCACACCCAAAATCACTGGAAACATGAGGTTGGGCATCGCCAAGAAGCAAATCACAAAATTTAAACTGGTGAACTAAGTTTACCAGGCGCTGTACTTTATAGGATGGCTTAAAGACCAATAAGGCCAACACTGGTGGCCCCAGGTCCACTTCAAGATCCAATTGTTGGGCTAACTCCAAACTCATGAAGTTGCCCGCTGCTTAAGTATTGACCAAAACCATAAAGGACAAATGGTGTGCCCCAATACAAATTTTCATGGGTAATTAGAAGTAGGCGTAATTTTGTTTATTGATGGATACGGTCTGGTCTGAAAACTACAAAGAGATTGAAAAGACAGATGAACTGGAGAACACTGACTCAGGCATGGGGGTGGTGTGAGGATCTGAAAATATTAAGGATACTGATTCAACTTCAAAATCATATATCAAAATCAAATCATCAAATCCAATCACGAAGTTCCCATTCTTAGGGTGAACTGAGGGGAAAGTAGTGGAATATGGAACAAGCTGACCATGAAAGAATTTCTCAAAAGCCATCTGAGATCTGATTATAAAATTGACATTTGATCAGACAATCCATCAAAGACAGGCTAACAACTGAAACTCATAAGGAAGACGATAAACACTGCATCAACCATCTCAACAAGGAGGGTGGAAATGACTTGAAGCAATGGATTGTTGATTATGTCATGGAGACGGCAGATAAAGGTTAGACTGGCCTGCTATTCAGGTTGCAGAAGTACCTAAAAGGCGATCCAGAATTTTAGAGGCATTATCGCTTGTTCAACGTTTAAATTAACTGAAAAATAATTGACAATGAAAGCTAATGGGCTGCAATTATAACAGACAACCTGGTGAAGAGCCAAGTGCTGCAGCCTTAAGGCCAATGGACCTGGGCGTCAGGAGTTGCGAAATCAGGGAAAATTTCAATAAGGTCTTAACATGATAGGCCCAAGTGACTCCATCAAGAATTATTGTTAGAAACATGGCTGGCACGACCCAGTCAATATGCGGGCCATGATGTCACATTGCTGATGTCATGGGGGTTTGGTAAAGATAATATTTTGAACTTAGTTAAATAGCTTTGAATGTGGGACGATTTTTATTGAAAGTAAAATAAGAGATTTGACCGTCAATTTCCTCAGTGTGTTATGACTGCTTAAATAGACAATTAATTTGGGGAATAGCCTAGGAAATCGCAGGATTGAGGCCCTCAAGATTTGACCTAACCTGTTAAACTTCAAGTGAGGTGAAAAATGAATTTAATTTGAACTGATTTGAAAAAAGAGTCAGCGGCGGGCTGAGTCACTGCCAGTTTGTTCATGGACACCAAAATTGCGGTTTTACCACAATATTGATGGTTAGCACGATGCTTTTCACCAGATGGGCAATGAGAACCTTCCAAGGCCACCTTCACGTAGGGGTGGTCCCAAGAGGTCGGGAATTGGTTTGGGGGCGCCCAACCCACCCAAACCTGAATGCCCTAGCATCTGTTTGACCAAGCAGAACTCATTGGACAAAGATCTTGATTTTTGGGGAGGGTTCCAGGTTGGTGTAACTTTTGATGATGCCTGTTGCTTTTATTGAGTTCCACTGACAATTTGACATTGGGCACATTCTTCATAAGAGGTACACGCCTTTTGGGCTTTGTTACCAATATTTTCAGGGAATATTTTGGATCAGCAACAACATTATCCAATGACCCAATGCCATTGGCAAATGTTATTGAATCTTTGACGTTTACTGCATTTTATATGAATGCTTACGCCCGTTGGGCTTTGATACCAATTGTATACAACTTCCAAATACTGGGCCAAAGATTCTTTGCTGCTAATTATGTTTGGCACCTTTGCCCCACGCAGATGACAAGATCTTTGGCAACTTGCTCTAGATCTCCTAATTCACTGTATTAATTCTTCAGACGTAAGAACTGGGGCTGGGGTGGAGTCTTCAATGGTCAATCAGTGGTTCACCACTCGTCAACCACATGAGTGAGGTCGCCCTGGGAGATGAAGGGAGCCACTGGCCTCCTTGAACCTCTTGGAGGGGAATGGGAACACCTCCTAATCCAGATGGTGGGGGTGCTCCCCTGGACTCACATATGACCTGCAGGCAGAAAAGATGTATGTTAATAAAATAGTTTATAACTACTGCAGAAAATTGGGCAATTATGCCAATTGCTGCCCTGAGATTATCACGAGATCTAAACTCCATTCAGCGCACCCTGTGGATGATAAAGAAGTGGGAAAAGACATGGCAGAATAGAATTGGGATTTTCTACTACAGCCTCCTCTACCAAAATACCAGATAAAAGAAATCTCCACAGCACTATCCTATGAGATGTAAGAGTGCTTTTCGCTGAGCTTTCTTTGGCAGTCTCAGGGTCAAAGAATATTAGTGTAGCGGTGGCCACCCACTCCCAAGAAAAACGTGCAGCCGAGGCTGAGGATGAGGTATTGTCCAAACCTTATGCGCAGCAGTTGTAATCATCTGAGAACTAATTCTTCGACTCCTCAAGTTGACTAACATCTATGTGAAAGTACCTAATGAGGCGTTGGAGAAGTCCAGCCTGCAATTGTGTGAGGAGGTATAAAATCTGTTAGGATAAGCGGACAAAGTGGATGTCCTCACAATAAACACATCTGATATTTATTTTTCTGAGTGTACCTATGTTAATATACTTGTAAATAAACTCAACTTCTGAGCCACTGTCGACAGTGGAGCCCTGATTAATATTGTATCCACTCAATTGGTGTGAAAGTTAGGATTTTCTACAGATATAGACCACTGTAAAGTCTATGGCACCACTGGCCCCATATTACAACTTCAGAGGGAGCTTACAGTGCGCTACCATTGCATTTTGGTACTTTAGTAATTCCGCCCCTGCTATAGTATTTCCAAATCAAAATTACAATTTCTTAATAAAGACGCATTTTGGGAAATACGAATTCAAAGATGACTTTGAAGAAAATACTTTTGACATACTAGGACAATACCTAACACTCTTTTAGTTGAGGAAGGATGCGGCTTCAACAGTCCCAAAGTAAGAGTTTGATAACCTTGTATACAAAGATGGTTCTGTGCCCATTGATATCAGCATTTACGTGGCTGGACCCAAAGGTTACCAGCAAAAATTGTAGAATCCAAGGGCATTCCCATCTATGCTAATTATACTCTAACCCATTATGGCCGGTCATCAAGGTATAATGGGGGCTGAAATTGTCTTATCCCTTCCCCAGGGTTTATATGGTGAGATCGTCCCCCCATTTAATCACTCCAAGTAAGAGCTAGTCACTGCGCCTGGGTTTATTTCTCCAGAACATGGAAAAGTTCTGGTGCTTATAGCTAACCTTTACCCCTATCCTATAAAAGTCAAGCAACACTAGGTAGTCACGTTTGTTCAAATTTTTTTTAGTAGACGAGGTTTTAATTATCCATGAGTTTGGTGATCTAGAAGAACTTGAACTGAAGGACGGCGAATGACAAACTTTCTGTGCGCTGAATTTCTTGAGAGTGCCTCTTCAGAATGACAGAGTGCGAAAAAGACAAGCGTTGACACCATTTGACAAGTACAACAGTATTTTTGCAAACAAATAACTATGATTTAGGGTGCGCGCATGATGTGCTTTACCAAATTGGCACCGGAAAATATCCAACAATTTGCCTTCGTCCTTTTAGGCATTCTAAAGCAGCAGATGAGGTTTTTAATGCAGAACTAATTAACTAGTACATCAGGAATGCTAGTAACCTCTAAGAGTCCTTGGGCGCTCTGTTAAGGTTTTAAAATAAAAATGGGTCAAATTTGTGGTAACTAGCTTACCTGAAGCTCAAAGTATTACCAAATAAGATTCATACCCAATATCCCCATATTGACAATGTATTGGATTGGTTGAGAGGTGCTTAAAACTTCTCCGCCATGGACTTAATATATGGCTACTGGTAATTGTTCTTCTGAAGGAGGAACAGGAGAAGTGCGCTATTATCACCGCCCAAGGTCTATTTCAATCCACTTGGATGCCGCAAATGCTTTTCAACGCCCCAGAAACTTTCTAGAGGGCTATGTATAGCATAAAGAAGGGATTTAAATCACCAGTTTTAGTTTATTTAGATGACTTTAATGTGTTTTCCAAAACGTTTACGGGCCATCTGCAGAACTTAAAGAAAGTTTTTCTTCCAGTTGGCACAAGCCAATTTAAAAACAAGCCTCAAATGTGCATTTTCTTCCACAAACAACTAGAATATATATGGGGTTCATCATTGACAGACGGGGCTTAAGGACCAGCCTCTGAGATTGAGGCTATTGAGAAAATGTCCCGCCTGTGCAGAAAGCAGGACACAGGTTTTTTGGGATGATTGGCTATTATCACCGGTTTATGAAAAACTTTAGCAAAATGGGTGAGCCCTTATTTCATCTTAAAAAGAATGGAGTTCCATTTGACTGGTTGAAATCCTGTCAATTTGCTTTTTAGCACTATGTCTCTGCTTAGCCAAGGCGCCAATACTGATGTATCCCAATTTTGATAGAACTTTTGTCATACAAATGTACGTCTCTCTCACCGCCATAGGGGCAGTGCTATACCATTTTTGATAATGAAAGGGACGAAAACTCTGTCACATACTGTAGTCAGACACTGGATAGTATTAAACAGAATTATACCATTACCAAGAAAAAGTGTCTAGATGTCATTTATGCATATAAACAATTTAGTGTGTATATTCATAGAGTGCATTTGACTTTTATAACTGACCATGCCTCATTAAGCTGACTTCATAATCTGAGAGAGCCCAAAGGGCGGTTAGCCCACTGGGCCTTAAAGCTAATGGCATATGACTTTGAGTTTCTACAATAACTAGGGATAGAACATCAAAATGTGGACGGATTGTCTAGGTCGCCTAAGATAGCCCTATTGGCTAATAGGGATGATGAAATATTAACCAAAAAGATGAACCATCAATTCAAAAGATCTTATTAAAATTCAGCAGAAATTGGACAAAATATGAGCAAATACCTTCATATATGATGGGAAATAATATAAGGTTATTGATAAACCTCTTTGTTCCCAAGCTCTACTAAGCGGATGAATTTTAGTATCACTTCAATCAAGGCCACAGGTCATGGTAAATGTAAAAGACGTTTTAAAATTATGGAAGATTACTATTGGGACTCCATGTCCTATGATATCCATAAGGCGCTTAGTTGTTGTCAAAACTGTCAAGAATAAGCCCCTATCAGAAATCCACATCCTGCCAATTAGTAAAACCTGATTTTGCCTGCATAAGGCCTCCATGGACGTCGTGGGACCCTTGACCAATGCTCCAGGTCAGTTTAAATACATTATTGTGGCTATTGACCACTTAACCAAGTGGGTGGAAGCTAAGGCATTATGGGACTTAGGGGCCACAATTATTGCTAAGTTAATTTTTGAAGATTGTAAGTATTGGCACAGTTGCCCCAGTTTTTAATAACGGATAATGGGACCAAATTTACGTCCCAAATGACTCAGAATCTCAAAGATCTAATGGGCATCTATGGAGTGCTATCCACTTCTTATCATTTGTAAACTAATGGTACTGTGAATAGGTGATTAGTATGCTAGTTTGTATCTTACAGAAGTTGGTCGTTTGTGAAACGTCTAGTTAGAAACTCTTCTTGCCATCTGCTATATTTTATTACAATATTACTTATCATATGACCACACAAATTTCTCATTTGCGCTATTACATTGGAGATAGTCTGCTTTGCCTCCTCTTCTATATTCATGCATTAAAGAAGAACAAATGAGTCCAAGTAGATATCTGGAGAAGCTTGCTCATAAGTTCATGTAATTACAAAGCTCCACGTAATCAAACGCTTAGGCGTGGAAGGTCAAGGCTAGAGCCTGGTATAACGAGGACTGGCGGGCCTTACCTATTTTTGAGTAATAAGAATTGATTTGGTTCTACAACAACTATGTGCTGGGCAAACCAACAAACTGGCGCACATTTTAGAAATGACCTTTTGAGACCATAGAGAACATTGCCACTGATTCCTGCACCCTGAAATATCCTACTAAGGTACATTTTATTCATCAAGCGCATGCCAAGCTTTGAAGAAACACTACCTGAACTCTAGGCCTACAGCTGTTAGTCCCTAATAACTGGTAGGACTCCAACTCATTTGTTACTGATTTTGGTCAAGTGGGGATAAATGTTGCAACGGTTTGACCAACCAGACATTAAAGCAATATATAATTTAATATCTATATTTTAATAATACCTAGAAACGGGCTTTGACTTTATATGGAGCCTTGAGCGCATGGACCTCAACTTCTTAAGGAGTGATAAAAGTGTATTAGCTTACTATTGGTGCTTTTGGACCTACGCTGGGGAATTATAAACCTGGAGAGTAAAAACACAATACCCCCCATTGCAACTTCTATCCAACCAATCTACTATTGTTTAGGTCTTGGGCCTCAGAAAATTAGGTCTGCTTCCATTAACTATAGCTCAACCCATATCTTGTCACCCACACTGGCGTAAAATATTTGGTAGGAGGAATTTTTTATTATGGTGTTCTGCCAGAGCCTCTGATGCAATTAGTTGATCGCTACTATAATAAAAAACCAGTTGGGTTTGGGAATTCAACAATTAATCCAATTTAGATAATTAGCCTATTAGTGTAATATCCAGAGTACTGATTAGTACACATGAGAAGCACTAATAGGAATGCTAGTAGAAGGGATATCTATACTGAATTCTAAGAGGTAGAGGATCTTTTTCCAACGCAGCTAGAGTAGAATCTAGCTGAAGAGATATCTGATGAGAAGGAGTTGAGCCTTTGGGAGTACTCAGTAATTCATTGTGCTTTTGTTTTGTTTTATTTTAAAAACTCTCTGATAAAGTTTGTCTTCTATTTTAAGCTTACTAAAGCAGCTGTTTTCATACATTGCCTTAAATATTTAATTAATATATGTGCCTTCAAAATACAACGCTTAATCGGTGATTTTAACAAGAGACACATGGGACAAGTGCATAAAGTACTGGTCTATGAACTTAATTCTTTCTCTGACCAATAAGCTGATTGCTGGCAGAAATCTTATAATACTTTTTATATATGGAGTCAATCTGCTGGGTCAGCAGGAGGGAATTGTTCCATCCATTGGTGGTTTACATTCAGGTGGGATTCCTAACTTAATTAAATATGGTAAAACATTGTGAGGCAACAAGGGCCTTTCCATATTCAATCCCAGCCATTTTGCTTCAGGTAGTGTCCACCATTTTTTGTTCACATTTCTTCTATGATTGGGGTAATCAAGATAAAGTAATGGGTCAATCAGCCCTCCGTGAGAACTTTTGGCCATACTTTTAATACATTTGAGTGCTTACTTGATACTGATGAGTGACAATCGTTTTGTTAGGTTTAATCCCAGCTTAGAACCTCCTCCTAATGGACCGCCAAATCTTTTATATATTATTCATAGTTTGGATGAATTAAGTTGAGCGTTTGGTCGTTACATTTGCTTTGAGATTCTCAATAGTCATTCGCTGAATTATCATTTTGCAAAACTTGTATAGTACAAATCCTGAGGATTTCTGCGCTGAGAGAAGCAATAGCTGAGATAATCAATGTGACGGCCACCATCAACACAGATACAAATGAGTGTGGACCCTCCATCAGTCAGGGTGGTTCCTTGGTAATTGCCAGATTAGTTAATACTAAAAATGTTTTGTAATTTTGGCGAAATTAAAGGTTTTATTAAGGATAGAAAAAATAACCCATCACTCTACCATCAACAGAACACTGGGTTTTTATAATTGAGGAAAGAGAGGGGTGGAGACTTGGGAACTTTTTTAAAACTGGTCACACGAATCTTCATGAACTTCCAGGACTTTTGTATCATGACTCAGCTTTTACATTGCAGGTGCCTCAATTTGCAGTTTCTGATACCAGATTTTTTCGCTTCCATCAGGGTTCCAGCATGACAGCATATTGCGAAATTTACCTAACAATTTATTCCATTTGGAGACCTTATCATCAGATTAGTTTTAGGGATGACAAAATTTTGTCAGAACTTTGGTCTTAATACGCCCAATTGTCTTGGATTTCATTAGATTGTTGCAATTTTCATACATAGGCTTCAGCCAACTTGATTTTCCCAGTAAGATTATCCTCCTCCCTTATTCAACTTGCCATAAAATTGAGTTACAGGGACTCAAAAAACCCACCACTCCTCAAGGGTGTGCCATAATCCGCCAATTTTTCTAATGGAAGAGCTTGGAGACGTTCCCCAGTCTTTTATTGGGAGGGGTGAATCAACTGATACAATTTTATGTGGGGGTAGCCAGATACTTACATTACCCTTTCCTAAGAGGAAAGGGTCTAATTCTCCCTTTAAAGCCCATACCTGAGCATAGTTTTTGTGAGATAAGGGAAGCTTAATAGCTGCGAGGGTCTTGGATTTCATAGCAGCGGGAGCTGGGGCAGTATGACTTTGTGCATGAAACTCAATGATTAGATCCTGACATTTAATTATGTTGTGGGCTGAAATCCAACTGTTGTTGTAAGTGGGGTACCCTTTCCATGCTACCAAGTATTGAATCCTACATTTGGGTTTCCTCACACCCAAGATTTCCATCGCCTTATATTCCAGATTCCATTCTATCAACAACGGTTTGATCTCCACAGGCTGGTTCCCTTTAACATTGACAGCGCTGATGCGTGGAAGGACTTATGGATCTTCCAGTACAGGGGTAAATCCACATAAAAGGTCCCATTATTTAAGACTTTACTGGTAGGGAACAGTCCTGCCCTTTTGAAGCCAGTTTGTGTCTGAGTGCCTTAAGGATAAGTTTTTGCGTCCACTATCACCAAGTCGCCTACTGGTATTCAAGCGCTGCTCTACGCTTTCAGTCACAAAACGCTTGGAATCCTTAGAGGCTTTCATCAATTGCTCCGCACCTGATGGTGTATCTTCCAAATGTGTGTTGTAAAGATATCCATCACAGGAGTATTTGTTTGAATTTAGGGCTGATTGTAATTGATGGGTTGTAGCATAAGTTGGCATACAGCGGCAACAGCTTAGTAGAGGCGTGCAGGGTAGTATATTATAAGAGAACTGGGATAAGACAGATCTCCATCTCAATTATCATGAGCAGCATAGGCGTAGCACTCGAGATATTGCTCTAGGGGACTGGTTACTTTGCACAGTTTGTCCATTGGACTGGGGTGATAAACTGATGATCAACATGGCTTTATGTATAGTATTTTGCAAAGGGCCTCCCAGAATCTTGGTTTGAACTTTGGTCCCCTATTGCCAATTATCTCCTGTGGTACCCTAAATATGTAAGAGACAGGGAGCAAAAATTAAAATAAGTGGTCCATGTTTTCCTCTGTGGTTATAGTTAATCTTAGGTAAACAGGCCATATTTGGTGATTCTGTTTACAACTACCATGATCGCGTTAAACCAATTTGAAGTGAGTAGAATTACAATGCCGTTGAATGATACCAATGTCCATGGTCCCAGTGCTTGTTATATTGGATGCAAGGGTCCGTTTTTCTCAGTTCTGTTGAATTTGGATCACGCACAGGTCAGGCACCGTTCTATTTAAGCTGGCAATATTTTTTCAGTCCATTACAGTCGTACTTTCTCTTTATTAGGTTGGTAGTCTTCTTTCCTTTATGGTGTCCCATTTTCGGTGGGTCATGATGTTCCTTTATGACTCAGGGCTGGTAACTTTCAGGCACCCATATGCGATCCTGAAAACAAATCACCATATACCTTTTTATGTACTAACTTGAGGGGCTTTTCCCCAATTGTGTCTAATCCTCAAGCGCTTGTCCTTTAATAGTTTCTGCTTAAGCATCCAGTAATGCGTCCAAGTGGGACCATTGGCGCTGCTTGCTGGGCTTGGATTGAAAGTTTCCTGTTGCATAGGCCCCATGGCGTTATAGGAGGGCTCTGGTGTGGTCGTTGTGGTAAGATTGACGGGGTTGTGGGGTTACAATGGGCAGCAATGGTTTCTGATTCAGCTGATGGCTCAGAAAGCACTTGTTTAGGGAAAATCACTGTAATTAATTTGGCCCCTTCCATGGGGTTGGCCTCAATTGCCAGGCTTCTACTTAGTATGTCTGGTAATATGTGCGTAGGACCATTTACAAGATTGTATATAGAGTTGAAGTTGATCAGTCTACAGTGGGTGCTGGTTTGTCTGTGAGGCAACTTCTGTGGCTTATGATAGTAGATAAGTGATTTATGATCTGTGCACACCGTCACCATGTGCTTTTCTCCTTGCAGCAAGTATGCCAGTGCATCATTGCCCATGCTACCTCGGCCAGCTCTTTACAATAAATACTTATGACCACTCAGCACCCATAAATTTCCTAGAGAAGTATGACACCAGGTGTCTGCAGCTATTGTGCTCATGAGCAATACTGCCCCCACAGCTTTGCCAGAGGCACCAAAAGCTACAATAAAAGGTTTATCTTAATTGACATGTATTAGAGCTGGCGCAGAGGTGAAAACTTCTTTAACAGCCTTAAAGGCCCATTGGAATTAGCCGTTCATGTGAATGGCACGTTCTTTCCCATTAGTAGGTGTAGGGGTTAGAAATTTCTGAAATTGCTGGTGAGAATTTCTTAAAAGTAATGACGGATCCCAAAAAGATGTGGAGCTGCTTCTGGGTAGTTGGCGTTGCACATGTCTGTATTTCTTCCAGATTGTAGGGAGCAATAGCGTGCCCATCTTTCATCACCATATTTCCCATAAACAGACCCTCATCTTTGAAAAATACGCTTTTTGATGTATTTGCATGCAGGCCTGCACGTTGCAAGGCGGCTGCCAGTGCCTCCAGATCCTTCTCATGTTTCTCAGGGTTAGGGGAATGGACCAAAATGTCATCAAAATATGCCACTTCACATATAAAGTTGAGGTACCCAACGCGTGATTGGAAATTTCTGGAAAATGGTGGGAGCATATATTAACTTTTTTGGCATGACCCTAAACTGGTATATTCCATTGGAAAGTGCATATTGCCATCAGCCATTATTGTCCCTCCTTTACTCAGGCTTGGTGGAAGGCGTTGACTAGGTCCAGTTTTGAAAATACTTTTAACTTGGTAATTGCTTGGGAGATCACAGCCTCCAATGGGATGGAATATAAGTCTGGTACCATACCATTTTTTTGGGTGGCCGTAATCCACACATGGTCACAAGGTCAAATTGGGTTTTTGAGCAAACACCACTTGGGTGACACCGGCGAGGTTTTCTTTATTGGCTATCCTTTAGCCAACGTTTCATCAATTTAGATAATTAATGCCTGATTCTCAGCCACCATATACAGGTATAGTGGACAATTAATCTTAATAAAATCTACCGTTAGGAAAAAAACAATGTCAAACTTGGAGTGGGGTGGCAATCAGTTTTTTGTCCACATCAAGTCTTTCTTTGTATGGTTCTAGTATTGTGGGCATTGTGGGGAGGACAGCGACTGCGCCTAAGGCGTAGTATTTCACTGTGGCTGCCAGGGCTTTTTTTCCAATGTGGGGAGCAGGGGAATTTCTCCAGAGTGGTAGTATGTTAAGAAGGCAAGCATATTTTGTTTGAGGTTGATTGTAACTTCCTGTTGGTGCCACCATTCTACCAACAGAATCATGAGGTAGAATAGGTAGGAATCTCTGAGAAGTTGGCGTGGAACTGGTACCATGGGCCAAGAAGTGTAGTGGCTTGCGTAGAGGCAGGGTGACCATTGGTGCCTTATAAGCCCCTCATGATGGGCGTCCCCATGGTGACTTCTAAATCTAATGCCTGTGCCATTTTAAGGACAATATAGTTTTCTAAAGCTCCCGTGTCCACTAGTGCATTCATTACTACCATTTTGAAGTTATTGTAATGTCCATGGTGGACAAGAAATAATCACAATGAATTTATTGAAGCTATTCAACGTGCATATATCCGCGCTGGTGGCTGCAATTGTGGAATGATCCTGTGATTAATGTAGAAATTGGGAAGTAATTGCTACCGCCCAAGCATATGAGAGCAGGGTCAACGTGGGGTCTGACGAAATTTATTAGGGGACGTATGTGGCTAAGGTCCTCAACAATGGGATTATGCTGGCGATCCTTCTTGATTTGCTCCATTGTTTCCATCTGGTAGAGGGACAGTGTGGGGGCATCTGGATCCACTAGTATGAGTACGTTGGCTGGGGCTTTGTCTGATACATCTCCAACTAAGTTCTTGAGTATGAGCGTTTTTTCCTATAATTTTTACAATCCCCAGATCCTCCAACTGTGTTGTGGATGATCCATGTGACAGGGAGATGGGCTGATCGCGTTGTGTAATATCAGAGAGATGTTCTTTATTCTTTTGAACCATTGAGGGGACGTATGGGGTGAGGGCCAGTACCTCTGGCATAATAGAGGGGACATCTTGCTGATGTTTCCACAGAAAAGGTGTCAGATACACTGCCTAATACTGAACCTTGTTCCAGTTCATTATCCACTTTTCCCTCATTTTTAAATATCATGAGTACCTCATTCTTTGTTGATGGTGTTGGTTTAGTGTAATGGACGTGCAGTTTTATGGTGGCCAATTCTTTGGTAAGTCATATCCCAGGGCGGGCCTCAATTTGCTGGTCTAGCTTGTATGCCCCTTCCAGAGTTTGGGGTCCGTTGTACCATGCCATGTGTGATCCCGCTCCTTGGTTAAATGAAGCACAGAACGCAGAAAAGACAATGCCCGGTGGTAGTTGGAGTAACTCAGCAAGTTGGTGAGAGTCATTAATATGATCCTCCAAAATTCGTGGCCATTCCCTGTTGTTGGAATAATTGGTACAGAAGTTGAAGCCTTAATGATGGCGTGGCCAACATGGATAAAAATTCATAAATAATTAGTAAGGATACTCCCCAGGGGACCATCTAGTACTAAAAAAAGATACTCCTCAGGTATGGTTTTGGTACAAGATGGTGCGGGCCCAGATTTTGGCCTGACATCCAAGGCGTCCGATAGTGCTAAGGATTTCTAAGACTCTGAGGTTTTGTTTAAATTTACTCGCAATTTGAGCTTCACCAGAACTCCTAACATCTGGTGGGTTACTTTATCAGAGGAACATGAGGCGGGCCCTATCACCGTTACATTGCATGCTTGAGCACTTGGGGGGGCGACCTCAGCTGTGCTGCTTAAACGAGCAGTACTTTCTTGATGACCTTATTTAACGCCACCCATTACTTTCAGGTCAGGAGGTAGCGCATGAGACCATATAAGCTCTGTTTAGCTATTGATGAGCTCAGGTTCAGCAAATCCTGGGCCAAAGATATGACAGAGGTTTTAATTGGCTGGGTTAATATATCAGACAATTGACGTGCCAAAGAAAGGATGGGCTTCCATTGAAGTACTCCAATACCCACGAAAGTTTCCATAGTCTGCAAGGCATTGTTGCTCTGATGATATGCGAATAAGAACCATGTGGGAACAAGTGCGGAAAGTACTGATCTATGAACATTATTCCTTCTCTGACCAGTAAGATGATCACTGCAAGTAATTTTGACCACGCTTCAAATATGGGGTTGAACTGCTAGGGTAAAAAGGAGGGGATTTTTCCATCCATTGGCGTTTTCCATTTGAGTATGATTTGAATAAGCTGAATATGCACCTGATAAGGTGAGCTGGCAAGTGTCTCATATAGTTCAATCCCAGCTGTTTTGCTTTGGGTAGCATCCATCAAATCTTTGTCCCATTTCATCCATGACTGGGGTGAATTGGATTAAGCAATGGGTTGATCAGCCCTCTTTGGGTTACTTTTAGGACATTCTTTGATACTTTTGAGAGCATACTTGATACTGAGGAGCGGCAGTCATTTCATTGGGTCTAATCCCAGCAGAATCGTCTCAAGATATGACTGATGAATCATCATTTCCATTTTTCTGCATAGTTTGGATGGATTAAGTTGAGAGTTTGGTTGTTCCATTCAGTTTGAGATTCTTGATAAACATTTTTCTGGACTGAGGCATCTTGTAAAATTATTGGGGTATGACTCCTGAGGGTTTTTGTGCTGAGAGAGGCAATAGCTGAGATAAACAATGTGACGGCCACCATCATTACTGATAAAAATGAGTGCAGACCCTCCATCAGTTGGGGTGGTCTCTTGGGGGTTGCCAAACTAGTTGAAACTTATAAAATGTATAAAGAATTTTGGCGAAATTAAAATTTATTAAGGATAGTACAAAATAATGTATTACTCTACCATCACTAGAGTACTCAGTTTTTATTCTTTAAGGGATTTGAGGGGTGGGGGCTTAGAAACATCTCGTACAACTGGGCGCGCAAATCTTCATAAACTTCTAAGACTTTTGACTCATGGCTTAGCTTGAACATAGTTAGTGCCCCATTTTGCAGTTCTTATTGCCAATTTTTTTCGCTTCCATCAGAGTTCCAGAATGCTATTGTGTCTTGCAATTTTCTTACCAAAATCTTCTTTTCCTTTGGAGGGATAATTTTTGAGTAAATTCAGGCTAATATTCCTGTCAGGACTTTGGTCTTAATCTGCCCAATTGTGAACAAAATCCGTCACAGATTATTGCTCTTTTCATGACATAGACTTCAGCTGTAACAAATTTTTCTGGAAAAATTCTCCTAATCCTTTCATCAATTTGTCATAAATCGAGTTAAGAAGCTTCAAAAGAAGCTCACTGCTTGGCAAAAGTGTACCCTAAATCCGCCCATTTTTCTAATGGAAGGGCTTGGGGACGTTCCCGCTTCTTTAGTTGAAAGGGGTGAATAAAATGATTTAATTTTCATGAGGGGCAGCCAGGATCCTTACAAAATCATTATTAACACAGATTCATGAGTCCAAGGGCATACTTAGTGAAATATGAAACTAACCTTGGAATCAGGAATGCAGCTAATAGTTCTGACTGGGGTAGCAATTCAAATCCTGGAAGGGCTCTATAATTAAATTATTAGTCTTGGCTTTAAACTCTACCGAACCTAACATAATGATTGAGATAATTATTACAGAACATTATCAGATGTTTTGATATTTAACATGATGGGAAGAATATCGACTTTTTAATAACTCAATTGAATTGGCACCTAGACTTAGGAAGTGGGTTAAGTCAAATACCTCGATAAATTAACCACATGAATATAGTCAGCACAGCGCTATTTGACTCTAGGAAAACTCCATTAACAAGTTGAACCTAAGATAACTGAGATGAATTCCTGCCTCATAATATGATGGATTATCAGAAAATTATGTGATAACTACAAGAAGTGGAACCAGAGGCAGCAAATTAAAATAAAACTAAAAAGAGTAAGAATCAAGAAGCTTTCAGACGAATGACTTAAGTTGCCCCATTCTCCTCTGACTCAAAAATTTAACTCAAAACCTTAACCTTTCAAAATATGATAGAAAGGCATTCTAACATCTGGAATGCATCGCCTGACCAAGAGCCTCCCTTCCAGATGTCACAACTCTTTTTATTTAACTGAGGTAAGCCGACCAGGGGACGGACATTACCAAATATATGTGAAACTAAGAGAATATCTAACAAATAAAAATTAGGCACCCCAGGGTACTCAAGTTACCCCTGTTGCCAGCAGGACTGCCAGGTATGGGGGGTTGGTGCGCTACTCCGAGGGGGTTTCCCCTACTATGGATCAGGTGTAAAGGAAAGGATCTGTGTGGAGGAACCAGAGTGGGAACCATAATTCTATGAGCGCTTTTTGTCCTGGTCTCATATATCCATAGAGCCAGGCTTGGAAGTGCTCTAGTAAGTGGACATGGAATCTGTTAATAATCCCATGAATGGTTGGGGCCGTGCCCTTGAACGCATCTAATGCAATTGTGTGTATTGTCCACATTGCAATGGGCATTATTAGGGAGAGGAGGGTAGATGGGATTGGTGAATCGATCTGGAGCGCGAAGATGCTCTTTGATATCAAGAATTCCTGTTCGTTTTGAATCTTGAGCAGGCGTGCGACTTCCTGCCATATAGCTTTGGTTGGGGGGCATGTTTCTAGGTGGTGATGTAGGGATCCCTCCCCTCCACATACTGCACATGTTTTGTGGAGGGAGTTGGAGCGGTCAGCCATCCTAAAGGTCCTTCTCAAACAGCGCCAGGCGTTTGCTCTTATCCTTGGCTGTAGGAGTGGGTGGTGTGTCATTTTCCACATTGTTTTCTGTGTGGTTAAATCATAGGGAATGTCCAGCATATCTAGGTATTCTATCCTAGCTATGCTTGGGGTTGTTGCGAGCATATCCCTCTGGGGGTGGTTTTCTTAGTTTCTTAATTTGAATTGGGGGCTGGGTCTTCCCCTTCCCTGTATAGTACCCATGTTCTCTATGGTTTATCCCATATGGCGGATAGTTCAGAGGATATGTTTGAAATGAGGGGAGGTTCCATGCGGACCCGTTGCAGTAGGGTGCTTGGAAAAGGTATGAAAGTAGTCTGGGTGGACTATGTGGGTTGGTTAATTTGAGCGCCTGTGCAAAGTTAGTCCTTGTTGCTCTGGACCAATGTTGTTGTGGGAGGTCTGGAGCAAGGATTTCCTCTATCCAGGTACCTAGGATGTGATTGGCATGGCTCTCAAAATCTATTAGTCCCATGCCTCCGCTTGAGCGTGGGCCAGATAGTGTTTCCATCTGTATAGGAGGGTGAGAGCCAGGCCACAGCCAGCCCTGGATAAGCGCGCGAATTAAGGTTATAAAGGTAAGTGAGAAGGCTATTGCATGAGCCTGGTACCACAGTATTAGGAGGATGAGTGAGTTAGCAACTGTAACTCGTCCTGTTAGTCCTGGGGTTCTCCCCTTGAGGGAGGCTACGCGTTTGGATACCCATTGTAACAGGTTACTTTCCATTGTCTCATTAGCATATCCCCCTGATTCTAGCCAGATTCCAAGGTGTCAGACAGGAGTGGTGGTGGGAGGTGTTGCAAAGGGTAAAATGATTGGGTTTTTTTCTTCGAGTGTTGGGGTGAGGTTCAGATGTTGTGGCCCAATTAATTGTGTATTTGCCTAAGAGGATGATTTCTGTCTTCCTTTTGTTGAGCGATGCATTGCTCACCTTGGAGTATTCCTCTAGAGTGTGTTCCAGCTGTTGGACATCTTCATTGTTTGCTATACCTGCTACGCAGTCATCTGCAAAGGCCAGTATCTTGACTGTTGGTTGTCCTTGTGCGGTTATCCCCATGAGACGTGAGTCAGTTACTAGGAGGAGCGGGTCAAAGCTGAAATTATATAGCAGTGGGCTGAGGGGATCCCCTTGTTTGAGCCCTCTGTGTGATTTGATCTTTTTTTTAGTACTAGATGGTCTGTGTGGTTTGATCTTGTTTGTTAGGAATCCAGAGCCACATACAGCCATGGTTGCAGATTCTGTTAGGAGCATCGCCCATTTTATGAATTTTGGTGGGAGTTTGAAGGCATGTAGACATTCTTTTAGGTATGGCCAGCTAACAAGGTCATACGCCTTTTCTTGATTTAAGAAGACCAGGGCATTAGTTGCTTTGGATTGGCAAATATTTGCAACAGGGTGAATGTTGTTCCAGATTGAATGCCCTGGTATAAACCCAAACTGGTTGGGTGACAGGACGTCAGATGCTATTGCGCCTAATCTGGCTGCTAAAATTTTTGTTAGAATTTTTGTGTCAGTATTGGAGAGTGTGCAATTGGGCGCCAGTTGGTCAGGTCCAACTTGTCACCCTTTTTAAACAAGGTTATAGCATATGATTCATGACCTCCTGGTAATAGGCGTGTTTCCAACAAACTCTGGTTCATTGATGCCAATAGGAGGGGGGCGATTTGTTGAAAATATTTTTTGTAAAATTCGTAGGGTATCCCATCAGGCCCTGGGCATTTCCTATGTGGAACACCGCGAATTGTTTCCCAAAGCTCCTCCCGTGTAATAAGGGATAGTATATTATAATTCAGTGGTGTACTTTGTATCTCGGCAGTTTAAATAAATTCTTTAATTTTTTGTGGGTCAGTTGGCATTTCACAATATAATTTGGTGTTATAGTGGTGTACTTCCGCCTTACCTCCTCAGGGTCAGTTGCCACGGTGCCTTTGGTCTTACAGACCTGTGTGCACATGGGCTGGTTTCCGTGGGAGTGGAATTGGTGGAAAAAGTATGCAAACAGGTTTCGCTTTCTTAATGAACTTACCTTTGTTTGATACTTTGATTCTGTGTTGGTGTTCAAAGATGAGATTGTTAAGCCGGGCTAAATTTTTCCCATTTGCATCCCCAATTAGGGCTATAGCCAGATCTCAGAGTATTTATTTCCAGGTGGTCTAGTTCCGCCAAGGTACACTTGATTGTGGCTGTGTCCGCGGTGTACTTGCGTGATGCAGTATGTCAGGTTTTGTTGATTAAATCTTTTTGAAATTTTCCCATGTTCTGATGGGATCTGAAGTGAATGGGGCTGTGAATTCTGGGTTTGTAGCCTTGTTTTCAACCCAGTCAGATATCTCGGGCAATTTTATATTTTCTGGGTGAAGCTTTCTCCAAGGCGACACCTGTGTGTGGGATTGGGTTGGCGCTAACTGCACCGTAACTAATAAGTGGTCAGAAAAATTGATTTTTTTGTTGTAAATTTGGAGATTCTTGAGTGGTGGGATTGCGGGATGAGGATGTGGTCAATATGACTCATTGATATGAGCACTCCCTCACGTATGTTGGGTCTCATCATTTGGGGAAGGAGTGGTGAATTGGGGGGAAGAGCATACTGTAAGCCAAGAGATGCCTTCATTGTGTGATATTCAATGTGTCCAGGTGGGTATCCCCTGGGATTAGGCCATCAATCTGTATTGGGGTTATCCCAGAAGTTGAAATCGCCTAACATGATGATATCTGGTGGGAGGGTGAGAGTAGAAATGTTTTCAAAAAATTCTTTTCTCTCAGTTGCAGTGCACAGTGCATAGATACATGCTAACGAAATTATTTCATCTTGGCATTTGATTGTTGCTACCAGGACTTGACCGTGCAAGTGTGATGATGAGTTTGTAATTTTAAATTTTTTGTTGTTTTGGACTATCACCCCACAGTGAGACGTCCATACTGATTGTGATGGTGTGACCCTGGTTAACCAGGATTCTTCTTCCCCTTGTAGGCAGTGGGTTTCTTGGATGGCCAAGATGTCTACAAGAGGTTTTTGCAGGAATGCCAGCTTTTTGGCTTGGGACATATGAGCCCTGACTCCCGCGATGTTTAGCGTCCCTATTGACACTGAGGTGCACGCGGCGCCTCAGGAGCGGTTGGGAGGGCCCTCTGGCCCTATCCCACCGCGGCTCATTTTGTCCATGCTCCACGTCTGTACTCCAACTCTTTCACTGCCATTGTTAGTTCCCTTGATCTGACCCAATGATTCAAGGGAATTGTGGTTTTTTGCATTTGAATCACCTTTTCCTGCACAGGTTTCATGCTGATTTGATGTGAATTGTTGATTGGATTTTATATTTTTTGGTTCAACTTTGTTGCATTGTGCACTGCATTTTCGCCCAAATTGCGGTTGCATTGTTCCTCAGTATGTGCATGACTGAAGACGCTTTGTGGCTCAATCTGGTTACTGTGAAAATTTTCGACCTGGGCATATTGTTCTGATTGGTTGGTTTGGTGAATCTCCAAAATATCCTACCAAATTTGTCCAGGGTTGATGGCAGACTCCACGTGTGCCACCGCTTTGGCCGCTGTTCTCTTGGGGCTTTTTGTGCTGCTTTACGCTGTTTACTTGTAACTGGGTCCACGATGGAGTAAAGTCCATCTTCACCCCAGCAGAATGGGTGGTGGCCATCAGTCATTTTGGCGAAGTTTTCATTATCTTCGTCCATAGCTTCTTCACAAGAATTATATTCCAACAAGCCCTCTTTCACAGGGCATGCATGTTCCTTGTGGCCCAGTGAGCCACAGTGGTTGCAAATGGGTGGTGCGCATTCCGGTGTAACTAGGAATGCAGCTGACTGGCCCCCATCTGCAAAGTGAAATTCTGCTGTGCGGGGAATTCTGGATAAATCCTCTTCCACTTCTGGGAAGGGGTTGATTACAGCGATAGCTTTGCCCGTGCACAGGTTGGGCATCAAGCAAAATTGCTGTAATTCGAGTTGTTGGTTTTCTCTGTAGGCCACGAGACCTTTGCAGAGCTCCTCCAAATTACCTTACAATGCAGGTTGGTCGGGAGCGAGTCAAAGGAGATGAACAAAGTTTTCGCTTTGTTCCATCTGGTGCGTGATGTGTGCACAATTTTTTTTGCCCTCAGGGAGGGCAATTTCCACGCAAATTTTTGCTGCGGCATCAGCTTCATTGGCTGTTTCAAAACCAATATCAATCCAGCTGCGGCCCATGTTGTTGGTGGCTATGTACACCGCGTGAGGGAAAAGTGAGGGCTATGCCTCACATGTTTTCTCCCACAGGGTCAGTGACTCATCCCCAAGGAAGAGTCTGATCCCGTGTTCCACCTTTGACAAAGGTTGGATAAATTGAATGTACATGTATTGCGCGTGCTTTACAGTAAATACCATAAACCCAGATGGTGTCTGAGTTTGTGATTTCTTTGCAGATTGGGTTCCTGGTCCCTCTCCAGGGCGTTTCTTGCCCTTAGTTGCACCGTTAAGCGCACCACTTGCCGTGACGCTTGCCCATGTTGTATTATTTTTGTTAATAAAGTCGCCCATCTTTCCTGTGTATGATTATCCAAATTTGCTGTTCAAATCAATCGTAGTAACTAAAGTGATTGTTACGAGAAAAAAAAGCGCCAGATGTCACAACTCTTAATATTATTAATCCTTTTCCTTCTTGGGTTTATATTGCTGAATGCGACATATAAAACCCCTATTATATATTATATTAGAAGTATGCCATTAATTCTATATATATATTTGTAATTGACTTCACTAAGTCCAATCACCTGGCTTTCCATTAGACGAATAATCAAGCTAATAGGACATAAGTGTGGAATTGGCACCGTTTTAAACAAAAAGATAGTTTTGTTGTGCAACTTAATCAGCCTCAGTATTGACCGTCAGGCTCCTTGGCATAGCACCATTGAGCTTAAAATAAATGCTCTACAGGTTGGTGCTTACTACAAGGGCTAAGCCAATTCTTAATAATACCTGCAACTTATTGATCACACCATGGAAGATAACTTAATTCATAGTGTCAACCACTGGGTGCACAATGGAAGTAGTGAAGAAGATGATCAAATGGGAAATTCTCTAATTGTTCCACATGAAGAAGTTTGAGGAAATCCTATAGAGATTCCAAATTCATCGTCTAATTTGGATCTCTAATTAAGGAGTTAAAGAGTTACTTCATGGAGTCATTAACCCAAGAGAAAGAAACTGCAAAAGGGCATCCACCATAGAATTTCTATCATGAACTTGTATGAATCCATTTTTCACCCAGAGAGTTATGGGCCAAATACAAATATCTCTCGCTATATTTTGGAATTAATAAACTAAAGCGCTTAATCATATCATACACTTACCAGGTGTCCATAATAAGGAACTTCACCATCATATCAATACCTAAGGGGCTTACGGATGACCTACGAGCAGATATAGAATTTAGCATCACAAAGTATAGGAGACATCCTCCATTTGATTAAAGCAAACCATTCCTAAAAATTTAAGCACCATAATATAATGGAATGGATGATTTCCAGTGTTGTCAAATATGTAAAGGAAGTTGTGAAGTTACTTAAGCAAAGACATCTCAGAGTTAATGAAACTACTGTGATTACTTTACGCCTTTGCTGAAGAGCTCCATTGACAGGTTATCAAAGCTCATGGAAAATGGCAGAATAAGCTTATACTAGCCTACACCAGTAGAAAGAACAGAACTTCGTTCTTAAGGCCTGGCTTAAGCAAGCCCTATGGCAAATTTATGAGCTGGAGGACAATTGAGCCTATGAGACCTTATCAGTGTCAAAAAATATCATATCTTTAGTAGCTTACGTCAAACAGGACCCAGCGAATCATGTGACTCAAGCGTCTACTTTTTCAATTACCAAGCGGCTCAGCAAATTGGAGAGAGACTTGAGAGGCAAAAACCAGTTAAGAGGACATTAACAAAATCTATAGTCGCCTCAATGAAGCTGAGAAACACTGGAATACTTTCAAGGAGGGTCAAAAACAAAGTGACTATCCTCCTCAGAGAATTGGGTGCAGGAGATGAAGAGGACTTGAAAATGCTATTGGAGTATTGGACAATGGGAACAAGCTTTTTCTAACAAACCACTCATCCTCTTGCTAACAATTTCATGATTTGGACATGTACACTAAGAACTGGAAAACAATATTTCCTTCTTGAAAAAAAAACATTCTGCTGGATGCTATTCCAAGGCTACCCTGGAGGAAATGGAGCAGCATCTCAAACATCTACTAGGTAAATACGTCAATTAGAACACCTAGTTGAACAGAGTAGCGTAAGAACTGATATTACCAAATCTGAAGCTTTCAGAGTATACGTCATTATTAGATTAAATGCCACTACCTTTAAGCCTATGTTCAAGGACAAATTAACACCTAGAAAAGGGAGTATTACATCTTTCCTCTATGTTTATGAAGCCGCGATGGAAGGTGTGACCAATCATCAGAAAAGGTTAATCATAGTTGTCTTATTAAAGCTGTAAGGCTCAAGAGGTTATGGTGCCTCATATGGACGACCTGAATAATTGAGAAGCTAAAAAGGCGCTTATCAAGGAATTTAGGGCAGATAAGAAACTGATATTGACTGTACGTGCATTCTTGAGAGTCACGCTATGCCAAAATGAAACTCTTGCCAGATTTTCTAACCGATTTTATATAGATGCTCAAACGCTGTTAACCTTGAAAATGCTGAATCTAGATAATGCCATAGTCACCGTCGTTGCTGGTTTACATAGTAACCCTAACCTTAACATGCACATCACATATGTCAAATGAAGCTTATTCTCTGTATCAGAAACTAAAGAAGTCCTTCTCAATGTAGGTGACATACACAAGATGGAGACCTCACAAAAAGCCTCTAGAAACCCAGAGTATATGTCATGGAAGAAGCAAAGCTTAAAAAGGAGGAAAAGCCAAGATGCAACTACTGTAAGAATTTTTAATTATACCAAGGATATGTGTTTCAAGAAGAAGCCTACCTTACTGATCATAGAAAAGTAAGGTCAGCTTAGGGTCAGTGCTGTAAGTCTGAGGGAGCGTCCCCTCCACTTGGACTGGCTGGCATTCCCATTACTATCAAAAGGGGTCCAAGAAGGCCAGCTGCCCCACACATCTCCCAGGGCGACCTTGCCCATGTGGTGGATGAGCGATGGGTAACAGCTTACCCTTTAAGGACCCCGCCACCCGTCCTAGTATTAGCTTTGAAAAGATTGATGTAACAAATTAAAGGGATTTGTGCTGAGCTATTGGAGAGTCAGCATTCTCTGGGGATAAAAGGTAAAATGAAGTCAAGGGCAACGAGCCTTTGCATCATGTCCTGAGATCCACAAACCCTCAGCTTAAAATCCCAACTGGTGTGTACTTTTGGTAAACAAAGCGTCATGTGTCAAATCTTTGGCAAAGCTCACCAATGGCATTGGGTCATTGAGAAATGTTGCCAACAGTTTGCTACCTTCTTGAAAACATCATAATTTTTTCATTAATATCTCACACTTGGTCAAACAGATGCCAAAGCAACAGGTGTGGGTGGGTTGGGCGCCCCACACCCATTCCTGACCTTTTGGGACTGCTCCTACATGGGGTGGCCTTAATAGATTCCCACTGACCGTTGGGTGAGATGCCATCAATCCAGTCATCATAACTGCAGGAAATCTGCTTTTTGGGCATCTGGTGACAAAACAATTGCAATTTGGCCTGCCACTGATAATTTGAGATTTGATTAAAAATGATTCGTTTATCTCCCCCCTTGCTCAGTTTTCGCCAAGCTAGGCCAAATCTCAAGAACCCCAATCCCCCGTTTTCCCAAGCTATTCCCCAAATCAATCGTCTATTTAAGCAGTTGTAACATAATGAGAAAATTGACAGTCTATTCTCTTGTTTTTAATTCCTCTAAAAATCTTCCCACACTAAAATTTATTTATAAAAGTTCGAATTTTTCTTGCCAAACCCCTTGACATTTGTGATGTGGCCCTGTGGCCAGGCATATCAACTCGGTTGTCTCATTCATATTACTAGCTTTAATTACCACCATAGTCACTTGGGCCTATTGTGTCAAGGCCTTTATGAATTTTTCCCCAGGATTGCAACTCCCTATGCCCTGGCCCATTGGCCCTGGGATTACAACTACCTGGCTAATCACTTAGTTGTTAGCTACACTTGTGGCCCGTCAGCACTCCATTGTTGTTCATCTCTCATCCTATTATAACGTCATCTGAGCGGTAATTCCCCTGGCATTTCAGTTCGCCTTTTGGATGCTTCTGCATTCTGACTGGCAGGACAGTCTAAACTTTATCTGCTGTATCCTGATATAATTGACTGTCCATTGTTTCTGGCCACTACTGCCCTCCTCATTTAAATGGGTGACGCAGTGGTTACCATCTTCCATATGAACGTTCAGTCAGTAGCCTGCCTTCTGTTGTTTGTCTGGTCGAATGCTGATCTTATAAGCAATTCCCAGTTGGCTTTAAAGGAATTCCTTCATGGCCAAATTGTTCCATTACCCTCTACTTTCCCCCAGTCCGCCCTCAAAGTGGAAACTTTATGATTGGCTTTACTGATTTGGCCTCACCTTCTGATACTGACGTAGTTCAGTATCTGTATTGGCTCCAGGCCCTTTTGGCGCCCCTACACCCAAGTTGGTTGCTCCAGCTCACTTTTCTGAAAGTCAATGGAAGTCCAGCTTGAAGAGGATGTGATGCAACCCATTGTTCGCACTAATTTTGACCCTATAAAGAAACCGGCTCTTTCCCCCAATTTAGTTACAATCTCTTCTGTGTCATCAGAAATGACTGCATCCACCAATAGACAAAATCACGCCTAAATTCTATTACTAATGATAATTTGTATCAGGGCAAACCAGGTGTCCTTTATGGTTTTGGTCAACACTCAAGCAGCGGGCAACTTAATGAGTTTGGAGTTGGCCCAGAAGCTGGACCTTAACTTGGACCTGGGGCCAGCAGTATTGGTCACCTCGTCAGCTTCCCAGCCATCCTATAAAGTATGGCGCCCAGTACCCTTCTCAGTTCACCAGTTTAGATTTTACTATTGCTCCTTGGCAATGCTAACCTTGTGTTACCAGCGATTTTGGGTGTGGGTTGGTGTCATTTCCACCATGTGCAAATCCACTTTGAATCTAACACACTGTCATTTTCTACAGTCAGGTGGAGGGCGAGTTTACTTTACTAGATTACCTTACCAAAGCTCAAAATTGTGGATTGTTACATCCATCATATCTTCTGTAGATTTTTCGCCAGATTTCCACTTTGGTGATGGGCTATAAGACCATTTTCAACTCTAAGAAAGTTACCTGTTTACCCCACATACTGAGTTTAACTTGAAGTTTAAGACTACGGTGCAGGTGGTGAGCTTAAACTGCCCACTATACCTCCATATAGCAGAGGCGGGTGTCACCCTTGATTCTTAGTTGGATGACATTCTTAAGAACGGCTGTTTATTTAGAGACAGCTTCTGTGGCCTTTCCCATATTCTTTTCCAAGAAGGCTGATGGTTCTCTTCATCCCTGTGTGGATTACGACCACCTCAACAATATCACAGTCCATGATCCTTACCCACTGCCATTGGAAGAGACAATTGGCCAAGCAATTGCAAAGTCATGAGCGTTTTTAAAACTTGTTCAAGTCAACGCCTTTAATCAAATTTTGGTAAAGGAAGGTCAGGAATGGCTTACCACTATCTGTATGAGATTGTAATGGTCATGTTGAACCGATTGATAAGTTTTGACTTATGATTTGGAATACTAAATCCTAGGTTGAAATGCTTTTGGGTTATTTTGACAGTTTATGTGGGGCCTAGAGCTGGGCTCTGCCCCTCCCAAGCTATCATTTAAGCTCTTAGGGCCTAAAGACTAGTGCAGAGGGGCTCCCCAGAAGGGCGACCTTAAAGAATTGGGCCCACATGAAGTCTAAACTCAGTTCAGAATTATTTCTCATTTTTATACGCTCAAGTGGGTCTCTCAGGTGGCCTCAGGGCCGCCCTTACCATGTCTTACCTGGTATCCTGCGGTGAACCTAGTTTTTATACCTAAACATATTGTTGTCTCTGGGTGTCAATTTGAGGTGCCAAATCCTCTAGATTTTTTAAATCCACTGGGTTTTTCCCGACATGTTGCTCGCAGTGCCATTTTATATTGAGATTTAAATTTGTTTTTATGATTATTTTATTAATAAAGTAATCAGGCTGAATTCAGGGCCAAAATCCTTGTTTACCTTTGTCATTTTTTATCATTTTTGAATTTCTCTAAATCTGAGGTTGGATTGGTGAGTATGACAAGTCAAAACACTTACCTTGAGGGAACTTCATATCAAGAAATATTTTGGTGTCCAACTGCCAATCCTAAGGCAAGATGGCGGTCAAAAAGTGGGATTTTTTCATCTGTTACATTATTCTGAACTCATTGTGCTGTTAGCACGCCACCAGATCCCCAGTTTAACCTAACCTCATTGGTTGCTTCAGGTCCCAAAATGTCAAGTAAACAGACCAGAGGGGAGCCAGTGACTGTTGGCCAACCCTGGACCAGAAGTGATCGCCAGTCTGAAATCTCAGTAGGGCTTCCCAATAACCAGGGATCTGAATGGCACTGAGGGGACCTGTCCCAGCAGGGCCCTCACCCCATAGTCAGCTCACCCTGTGTGGGATAACCGCCCAGCTATGCGTTGGGCGCGTTTCCCCCACCTGTTGGACTGGCTCTTGCAATCTGGTTTCAGCTCCATGTTTACCACAGAAGCCCTAATGGTGGTTATCTCCAGCTATGGGGCACCCACTTGTGCTCCTTCTTAGCGGGGGGGTAATGTAATGGTCAGGCTGAACCAATTGATACATTTCAACTCAAGAATGGATTCTAAATCTCAAGCCAAAAAGCTTTTGGCTATTTTGGCAGTTTATATGGGGTCCGATGTTGGGCTTTGCCCCTCCCAAGCTATTTTTTATGCTCTTAGGGGCCTAAAGTATAGTGCAGAGGGGCTCCCCAGAAGGGCGACCTTAAAGGTCAGGCCCACGTGACTCTGAACTCAGTTCAAAATTCTTTCTCATTCACTGCGCATATGTGGGTCTCTCTGGTGGCCTTGGACCTGCCCTTGCCATGTCTTACTTGGTATCCTGTGGCAACCTAGTTTTTAACTAAACAAAAATGTTAGCTCTGGGCATTGATTGGAGGCGTTAAATCCTTCAGGGGTTTTTAATCTACTGGGTTTTTTCCTCATGTCAGTTTCAGTGCCATTTTATTGAAATTTAAATTCATTTTTGTGTTTTTTTTGTTAATAAAAAAGTCATGCATAATTTGGGGCCAAAAATCAACTTACTGTGTTTTTTTCTCAATTTCTAAAATTTCTCTAAATCTGAGGTTGTATTGTTGAGTATGACGAGTCAAAAACTTACCTCGAGGGAACCTCATATCAGACAAGCTTTTGGCGTCCATCCGCCAATTTTAAGGCAAGATGGCAGTCGAAATCTGAGATGTTTTCATCTGTTACAGAGATAAGGCATATTTCAAATATGAGTGATGCCCTTTGGGATGAAGAATTCACCCTCAACATTCCAGAAAATCATTGATAGCGTGTTAGGGGATCTCATATTTTCCTGCGCGGGCTCATATATTGACAGCATCTTGGTACATCCTCCCTCCCCCCAAACAACATGCAATGTACCTGGATGCGGTAGTGGCTGTCCTTTAAAAGGATGTCTTGTTCGTCAAACTGTTAAAAAGTGATTTTTGGAAGAAGTCACTTTCTTGGGTAATCTTGTTTTGAAAGGTTATATGCCATCCCACCCAGAAAACTGGATGCTATATGCGATTAGCCAACTCCAACGACTCAGAAGCAATTGAGGAGCTTCTTGGGTAATATCATATTCCTGAAAAATTCTCTCCCATGCTCTCACAGCTAGCCGCCCCTCTCCATCCGCTCATGTGCAAAAATGCCCCCTTTTGCTGGACGCCTGAGTGCTAGCAGGCATTCAAACTATTAAAGAAGATCTCTTGTTGCCTCCCATCATTAAGCATGCAAATCCTTCCAAAACATTATACTTTAACATGCATTCATCTTCCGCTGCAGTAGGGACTATCTTGCTTAAGGAGCACAATAGTGTGGTTACTCGGTTGATTACTTCTCCCATAAGTTTTCTTTCACTGAGAAATCCTAGGCCATCTATAACAAGGAGTTGGCCACCGTGGCTTGAGCCTTGACCCACTGGCAATATCTCTTACAGGGTGCTCAGCACGATTTGACTGTGTGGACTGACCACCAGGCTCTTATATTTCCGAAAGCCACTGAAGTTGGCACACCATTAGGAAAAGACCTTCTGGGATTGTGCAGCTATATAAAAAATTTGAGTTTGTGAAGGGAGCTTTGAATGATCATCCCAATTTTCTAAGCCGTGACCCTGAGAATTGCAAAGTTGATTCAGAGAGGCGGATCCTATTACAGCATTTCCCCATTCAAATTTTGGCTTTTGTTCCTCCCACAGTTTCTGCAGCAGATTTAGCTTCAGATGCGCCTTTGGTGTTGCAGGTCTTAGATGCGCAGTTGGCATGTGCAGAAGGGGTGGACTGTATGGAGCGGTTGTTACTCCCTGCTTCCAAGAATTCTTTATTCTTTGTCGAGGGGATCATTCAGTTTATGTCAAGGGTGTGGGTCCCTCTCCTTCTTTAAGCATAAGTAACTCAGACTCATTACGACCACCCCTCAGTTGGTCACCCAAGAAATAAGAAATGCATCAATCTAGTAAAACGTACCTATAACTGGCTGGGCTTGTCAAAGGATGTTCTGGCATGGATTACCAACTGTGTGACTTACACATGGGCTAAATTGGATCAGTCTGGGAAAAATGGTTTTCTTCACCCCTTGCAACAGGCGAGGGTCCATGAATATTGGTGTCCAAGAGATTTAAATTTTTGAGCTACCTAGCTACAAGGGGTACACAATGGTCATGGTGGTTGTAGACCGCTTCACTAAAGTATACTGTTTAGCCCATGCTCCTCCGCTATTACTTTTAAAGAAACTGCCCGCCTATCTTTGTGACACGTGTTTTTTATGTTTAGTCTTCCACAGGAAATAGTCAGTGAATGCAGGCCTTAACTTATGGCACAGTTTTGGAACATGCTCTTGGAAATTTTGAAGTTCACGTCCTATTGCTCCACTGCATACTATCCACAGTTGGGTGGCCAAACTAAACAGTTTAATTAGATCTTGGAGCAGTACCTGCAGTGCTACTCTGCATCTGCTCAGGATACTTGGACTGATGACCTTCCTCTCGCTCAGTTTGTGTATAATAATGAAACGCATGCCTCCACTGATTTTTCCCTGTATGAAGCGAAATTGGGGTACAACCACTCATTTTTGGTTGGCACATGCCTTCTCCCAGAGGTGCCAGCTGCCGCTGACCACGCTAAGCACATCTGGGCCACACAGTCCTTGGTTCAGAAGCATTTAACTAAGGCCATAAGTGACTACAAACAGTTCACATAATAAAAGCGGGTCCTGACTTATGAAATTAAGGTGGGTTCATATGTCATGCTCATCATGCGCCACTTGTGGATGAAGGTCCCCTCATTCAAGTTTGTAAGTAAACGCTCTTGACCTATTTGGTGGAAGAAGACAAAAAATGTTGCTTTGCCTTTAAAATTACCACCTCATTGGAAGCAACATCCTGTTTTCCATGTCTCTCAGTTGTCCTCATTCAAGGGGGCGATCCTGTCAGAACCAGAGCCCATTGTGGTTGAGAAGGTTGAGGAAACTGAAGTTGACAGCATTCTGGCTTCCTGATGCTCACGCCAATCAGTTCAATATTTAGTTACATGAAAAGACTACCCACCATTGAAAATAGCAAGGTTGGTGCTTAGGAATGTGTTAACTGCTTGGAGCTTGTTGAGGCCTTTCATGATACCCACCCTGATGACCCCCGCTCACCCCCCAAAATTGCTACGTTGATGGTGATCAAGTTACCCAAGGCCAATAAGAATGTGGCACTCGCCCTGTTTCCTGGTTTTGGTGCTCCCCTTTGGGAAAAGGGAAGGATAATGTAAGTCCGGGGAGCGCCCCCTCCACTTAGACTGGGTGGCGTTCCATTTCCATCCAAAAAAGGTCCAGGAAGGTCAGCTGCCCCATTCATCTCCTGAGGCAACCTCGCCCATGTGGTGGACAGGCGGTGGGTCATGGCTTACCCTTTGAGGATTTCACCACCTATCCCAGTATTAACGTCTGAATAATTGGTAAGGTAAATTAAGGGAACTTATGTCTTTTCATTGGAGAATCATCATCCACATGGGGTGAAGGGGACAAATGTGGCCAACAGCAACGAGCTTTCGCCATCAATAACCAACAACACCAAAAGATTGGCAACAAAGTTTGACAGTAATGTACCTTCAGTGAATAAAGCGTCCAGTATCAAACCTTTGGAAAAACTCACTGATAGCATTTAGCCATCAGAAAGAGTAGCCGTTTGCATTGAAATCACTCTGAGGCAATGAAATCTCCTTACAGCAAACCTTGCCTGGTCAAATGGGTGCCTAAGCGATTGGGTGCAGGTGGGTTGGGTGCCCCAAACCTGTTCTCAACCTATTGGAACTTCCCCTATGAAGGGTGGCCTTGGGAGGCTCTCATTTCCCGTTGGGCGAGACCCTGTCACTTAAATCGTTAGAATCATGGCAAATATGCAATTTGGGCGTCCGAGGATGAACCAATAACGACTTGGCTCGCCACTGAAATAACTAATCCAGTTCCAAATAAATAAGTTCCCCCCACTCTTAGTTCTCTGGGTTAGGTCAAATCTTGAGGGCCCCAATCCCATTCATTCTAAGCTATTTCACAATTGATTAGCTATTTAAACAGTTGACCACACTGGGAAAATTAACTGTCAAATCTCTTTATTTAAAATTAATCAAATTTCCTGTGCTCTAAACACAATTATTTACCTAAAATTATTCTTTGCTGTAATCCCGTGACACCCCAAATGTGAAATTATAGGTCGAAAAAATGACTGGGCCATAACAGTCATGTTGTAGACCCTATTGCCTGTTGCAAATTTCTGGGCCCACAATGATAAAAGCTTATGGAAATTTCCCAGTTCGCCAAAGACATCCGCCATCAGGATCTTAGCATTTTATGGACAAATATATCCCCACTCCAGGTAAGGATCTGCACCCTTGCTGATGTTTCCATAACCAGTTCTCCCTTAGAGAACAATTAAACCACCCAATCTTGTCCTGCAATTTTCTACGCCCAGGACCATAGGCCCTGGGGCAGCGACAGCCTGGATTCTTGTCTGGCTTCTTTTTATTTTTAGGGCCCATCAGCGCTCTTTGGTTACTTATCTCCCAGCCCATTTAAACTTCGTCCAAGAAGCAGTGCCTCTGGCATTCCGGCTCGCCTTTTGGATGTTTTTGCAACCCAACTGGCATGCCAGTCTAAACTGTATCTTTCAATTTCCTGAAAGTTATAAGTAAGTTGGGACATCTTAGCTGCTGTATGTCTGACCATCCATCAGAACAAAGTCTGCTCTGGAGACACATGTGACCATAGGCCATGGTGCGGTAAGGAAGACCCAACTATGGATGAAGAGACGTTGTTACTGGGATGGGATGATCAAGACTGTCAAGATGTCATCATATCTGCTTCAATTTGCGCTAACCAGAAGCCTCCCAATATGATATATTAACACCAGGTTGTGAGTCCTACTGCCCCTTTTTCACGGTTAGTATCAATGTTATTGGTCCTTGTATATGGAAATGCATGGCCATCACTATCTTATCTTAGAGGTTGATCCCTTTATGAAATAAGTTGGAGCTATCTCTGTTGCCTTGCAAACCTCTAAAGCAACTGCATCCTTTTTTACTAAACATTTCTTCCCTCACTACAGTAGTCCCAAGGCGCTGCTCTCCAATAATGGTGCCAAATTCGTTTCTCAAATGATATCTGATCCCAATTTACTGATGTGCACCTATCACTCCATTACGGCACCTTAACATCCTATTACTAAAGAGAATGTAGAATGAGTAAATGGTATGCTGTTAGAATCAGGGCCACTTAAATTGTATCTCACTTATGCTCACTGATATTAAAAAGCACAGATACTTGACTATTTGCGTTGACTAACTGAAACAAATAAGCCGGAGCAATAGTATGAAGAATATTAAAGTTGATTGCCCTAAAAGCTATGTTGAGTAGAAGGTCCAACGCTAGACAGGTGCTTCCTCCTCCCAAGGAAAACTTTTTTGATGGTAGAGAACTCTTCCCTATTCTCGCATGAAGAGCCAAGAGGAGATCTGATAACAACAACTTAAGGATATTCAATCCTTACATCTTTACATGAGTAAGCTATACTCTCAAAGTTAAACAACTAAGTTATTATCAAATTTAGATCTGTTTTTATTGGGAAATTATTGGGATTTTCATAGTACACTTGGCACACGGCTTTTCAGCTGCCCACTGGGGATTAATCAATTGTTCTCCAGATGGTTTGACTCATGGGTTTTAGCTTCTGAATCCTGGCAGGTATCTTTGCCTTCACTTTCTTAAGTAACGTAATCCTTGATGTTTGGCAACCAATATATAAGTATCAGAAGCCAGACACCATTTGATTCAGGTCATATTTCCTGATTAAGATTCTACTTTTGAAACAAGTATTAAAAATGCCCATGTAGTTTTGACAACTTTCTGTCTTTTCAAAAAAGAACGATTCCTCATAATAGTTTTACTATTGGGTATTACTTCTCATCAAATTTTTGCTCAATATTGTGGGGATGATCCCCAACAAAAATTCTAATTAAAATAAATTATCAAATCCCTTCCATTGATTAAATATGATTAATATTCTAGTCAGCAATTGTCACTATAAATCAGATTGGAAATACCATCCTTTAAACTGATTAATCTGTCAATGAGATGAATAATATGGTTAACTAAAATTCCAACATTTTTTAGCCTCCGTCCTCCACAAGATGGCTCTATCTGACTCTTCATGTTGAAATGAATACCTTCCAGCAGCTTTACTAGTGTACCGCGTTAGTCACCATCAAATTACCCATAAGTCACCTTTTTTGCCCTTTACAGATGAGAGCTGATTCTGACCTCAAGAATACAGATCATATTAGAAACAATACGGCGGACACTACTGATTCCATGATGCAAAGGTTGGATTATAAATTTTTCAGACTACAAGCTTTAGCCGCTAAGTCTATGCATGACTAGTAGCAAATGAGAAGCAGATTGAAGCAATGCCCAGAAACTGGTTTTGTCCAGATATCAGTTAGTAGACCTCGTCCTGTCCTACCATCACCTTCTCAGAGTTTGGATCCACAAACTTGACATGCTATGGTCAGGCCCTTACCAAGTGATCTATTGTTGAGGACCCAAATAATCAATCGCCATTATCAAATTAAGCTCCTTTGTAAATTAAGTTCATGCCAGATTTCTCTGGAGTTATTTCTCTTCTTGGCATGATCTTGAGGGGGGCATTGTTTGGAATAATGGGAACTTCACTGATTTGGGTGAGCTTTAAACGCGCTCTAATACACCACAAGACCAATGGAGCTCCACTGTTTTGTAAGACATTAACTTTGCTTAGGTAATTGACTCCTGAAAGAGCGACTGAAACACCAAATCTTTCTGAATTAGCTGATCTACTTGACAAAGGCGTCAATTTATCTGACAAAGGTCTTGCCTTTTGGAGGTCATTGAAAACCGCCGCCACAATCAAGGAGGACCAGATACGCAAAAGCTTTTACATCCCACCACATCAATCAAGAGATCTCCATACCTGACTCAATCCTGCCCTTCTCACAATTTTATTCTAAGTGATCCTGATTCTTTCACAAATCTATAGCTATCTACGACTTCTGATCAATATATAAATTTCAGTTTTGCCTATCTATAATTACTAGTAATTATTTCCTTTTTATGCAGAGGTCCTGCCTGGTCAAAATGAACAGAGATCGCCTCAATGACATATTTCCATTAAGAGATCGCTTTAGGTAAGAAGCATCCTAAGAAGTTATGCTGTAGCTATATTTGACCTATAATTGACTAGCCTTTAAAGGTCCCATCTTAAAAAACAAAAAACCTCAAAGTAACATAATTTAATAGGGTAAAAAATGAGTTGAATATATACGTTAGATATGGATGAAAATCACTTATACTATTCATTTGGCAGCTTCTTGATTCTTACCCTTTTTGGGTTTGTCTTAATTTGCTTCCTAAAGTGCCACTTAGGTAGTTATCACTCAACCTTTTAATAATTTATTTTTGATGAGGCAGGAATTCATCTCAATGTATCTTAGGCTTGATTTGGTCCATTGGAGTTTTCCTAGAATTAAAATAGGGCTGTGCTAACTATAATTTTTCAGGGTAGCCATCAAGGTAGTTGATTTAACCCTCTTCTCAGGTCTAGGTTTCTCTCAGCTGAAGAAGTTAAAAGGTCGATATTCTTCCCATCATATCCAGTATCAAAATATCTAACATCACCACCTTCAAGAGTACTAATGGTGAAAAAATATGCAAGATTTAGCTATGAACGCGGTTGATTGTTACTCCAGTTTACAAAAGACTTGATCGAGTATTTATCTCCACTTTTGTAAGTGAAAGATTATGGCCTATCCAGATGAAATCTTTTCTTCTTCTTTAGTGTCAGAAAACCTATCCAAATTGGATATTCAGATAAGGTAGATGACAGGAATCAACCAAATTCATCAAAATAGCTGAAACCTTTATTAGGGATAATCTCTGACAAAGTTTAAGCCCTTTTGATATCAAAGACAATTCCCAACTAATGCAGTCAAATATTACTCGCTCAAAACCCCCTAATATCATGGTTCAAACCTGATCCATGCGGCGAGCAATTCCTTTTGACTGAAATGACTAGTCTGCTGCAGAATCCCCAATTTTTTTAACAATTATAGATCTTAGCTTGGACCACTTGGAGATGGACTGGGTAAAATTTCCTATCTCCATTATAATTTCAATTCTAATCATGTAAAGATTGCACTCTTTTTTCCACTTATAAGTTAATTTGGCTTCCTCCATTTATATAAGAAAAAATAGTAGTTAGGATTATGACTTCAGGGACATTAACCTGAGAAGACTTTCCAGCTAAGGAAAGCAGATAAGTTTAATCAAGAACCCAGGAACTTCAGGTTTACTGGTCTTAAATTTAAAGGACAAGTGGTCTTAAACCCCTTTTTTTAGTACTAGATGGTCCCAACCCAAGGGGGGATTCATCGATGTGTCTAAAACCCCTTTTCTTAGTACTAGATGGTGTCTTAAACCCCTTAGTTCTGACAAAACTGGTGCTCCCTGCCAGGTTTACCCTGAGTTCGTGGTGCAACTATTTATACAATGAGCAATAAAAATTAGGCGTCAGATCCCTCTCTGAATCAGGAACGCCTTAAACTCTTGGCGAATTTACCTAATGGGATATGTGGGATGGAGAAAAGAATTCTCGCACTTGAAACTTGCAACTCAAAATTTGTTATGCAACTACTGAGCTTAAGAGCAAAATTTGGCAGGTAACCCCACTTTTCACCATGAAATCAGCCCTTCTTGCCCCTCATGATTGGGTAGACTTAATAATTGAAGATTAACGACTTACAAAGTCAAGTGGGCGATCTCCACCCTCAAGGATCTTCCAGCAATAGCAGTTTCTCTTTAGGTGAAAACGTCCCTCAGTGTCAGTTCACGTCATTCATCCATTAACCCCCCAGTGGCACATTAAAATGTCAATTAAAGAGAAGTGCGTCCCAGGCAAAGGGAGCATCTTCTCTTTCCTATTTTTTATGGAACTGCTATGGAAGAAGCCACAAAGACCCAACTGCTCAAACACATAACTAGCTGTCTTAGTTGTGAAGCTCAAGACATTATGCTACTTCATCTATGCATTGCCATACATGGGATGACGCAAAGACTGACTTGCTTTAGGAATTTGGGAGCGACCTAACTTTATCTAACCAAACGCAAACTTTTATGGGCATAAACCTTAATTGGTGAGAAACTGTCACTGAGTTTGCTCACCATATTTGCCTTAAGGCTCAAATGTTGGTCTCCTAAAACATACTTTAGATGATGTTATCACTGATCATTTTTGGCTATTACAAATATGCCCAATATCCTACTATATCTTAGAGCGGCAAAGTCTAACTTGAAGTCTCTCCTCCATATCAAAGAAGCCATTTTGGAGATTCGTTCCAACCTAGTCAGACCCACTGGGTCCTTTTGTTCTAATAATATTAAGCCTTGGCCTCAAGTGTTAGAGGTTACACTTCCAATTTGCCTACCTCCAATTTTTCTGCACTTTTTTTAAGAGAAGAAACCAAACTGTAAACATTTGTCGCATCCTTTGATGTAAGTTGGCAAAAGATCATTCAGTATAGGGCAGGTGGCTCCCTATGCTGACGACAATCAAGTGCCTCAAGATCCTTGTTCTAAAGCTAGTTCTATGCCCAGCACCTTAGGATGTTTTGTGTTAGCTGCGCCTGCAGAAGTAGACATAAGTCTTTATATCCAAATAAATTAAAGATTTTCAGCTTTCTAATAATTTATATTGGCCAGCTACCCAAACAGAATTGGAGGTCAGTTCCTCTATAGAAAGCCAAGCGCTGGCAGATAAAACCTTTAAAAGCATTGAATAGCCCCAAGCTTGGCTGCTGCAAAATCCTCCGCCTGATTTGCTACAAATCCCCCATGAAAGTTTACTAGCTAATAAATCTCAGTTTGTCTCTTTGGTGGTTTGAGTAGAGGTATTCAATCATAAGGTTAAAGTATTGGCGATAATTGATACTGGCTCACTGGTTAACGTAATATTATCCCAACTTATCCAGAAAATAAAAATGGCTCCAGACTCAATTAACGAAGCTGAATATGGGATGGTAGGTACTTAGACTACTAAGGCAATTGGGGCGTACTCCACTATACCTCTCTAATTTGGAAAGCATTAAATTACTGCCCCCGCTATTGTGTTAGAATATGATAATTATGAGTTGTTTATTGGAGCCCAAATGATGCGGGAGTTCAACTGCACCATCAACCATAAGGAAAAGTACCTTTCCATACTAGTTTATCAGATCCCTTGTATTTAACCTCCCAGAAAAGAGTAAAGGAGCCCCCCAAAACGAACCTACATACCAGAATACTCGTCCTCCATTTGTAAAGTTGAATATCAAGTCTTTATGAGGAAAAACTAAGTTACCCCTGAGGCTGTAGACGCCAAGGATGGGATCTCTCTGTATGCCCCCATCCTATTATAATACCCTCTGACTCACAAGTTACTGTGAGTACAGATGTCGCAATTCTGATATGACTGGATGATAAGCCCTCAGTTATGATGGCGTAATGAATTGGATCCATTGAGTTTACTATGAGTATCAATTAATTGAATACCTCAACATAAGGTGTTATTAGGTTTTTGAGAAATTGCCTCAAATTAGGCGATGGCGAAATTAATGAATGACAAATTGATGGAGCCAATATGATATGGCGAATTAAATTACTAAGCCATATAAATGGTAGCATCTGAAGTCACTACAATATAGGTGAGATGAGATGATCAAAGGTTGGTTTTTAAGTAAGTTGAGAGTAAGCAGAATTGGAAGAATCCACAATATTAAGTATATTAAATAAGAGAAGTAGCGGGAGCTAGTGCTCTATATTTATTTGTAATTTTATTTTGTTGTTCAGAAGGCAACGATCATCATATCATTGTTCCTACTTTCTCAGTGGGTTAACCCTGTGCAAATCTGGCGTATCTCTTGGATATTGCCAATTTTATGACAGTGGTGCTCACTGCAGGGGGCCCAGTTGATCAATTATAAATAATAAAAACTCAGTTTGTAGCAATGGTGCATCAATGTTGTTTTGATAAGTATCCTACTCAACTCTCTGGGTCATTTGTCTATGTGGAGCTAAAACTAGAATTGGATGCTGTACTTAAAATATAAAATGAGCTGCTCCAGGAGGTTCACTGCACTAAGCTGCCCCCATTTGATTGTGAAGGGAATATTCATGGAAACTTTAAGCAATTTGAGATTGCAACTGAAGGAGTCTTGGATTGACAAAGAGCAAAATTGTTTATTTCTTCCTTGGATGTTGAAAGTGCTGATCAAGTCGTCTGTTACCTTTCAGGTAGTTCCCCTATATACCAAGAAGTCAAAAATATGGTGCTGAGTTTGTTTGGCGGACCTGCTAAGATGTCTCAGAGGAAGGTTGAGTTTTTGACCATAACGTTTCAGTGGAATGAAAATATCACTTCATTTGCTGAGCGCTTTATGGTGGAAGCTCACATGCTAATTGGGGCCGGAGTTTTATCTGAAGCTGATGTGTGTATTGCAATTACCTCTGCTGTAAAGCCATACCATGAGTTACATAACGTTATGGCCCCACTGTTGGATGAGGATGTACCTTTGCTTAGACTTGTTCAGTTCTTGCACCTCATCTCAGCCAACTTCCCTCCACCTAATGCCAATAAGAATCCTACTTCTATAAATGCTGAACCATCATATTTGGGGAAATCTATCAATCCAGTTCAGATTTCACTAAGCTATCATCAGCAGTTAGATGTCCACCCCATAACTGCTTATCAACCTCAGGTCCGCTACCACACTAGAACTGTTTATGCTGATCACTTTCAGTCCAACTCTCACCATGAGTTGTATCACATTAATCAGGGACGTGGGCCCTATGGGGTCCGCTTTTTCAAATGCAGTCATTATGGGCATCTGGCACGATGGTGCCCTACTCAACTGGTCTCTTGTGTACATATGGAACAGTATGGCAAGGGAAAGTCAGAGCGGAGTAGAGAAGGGACACTCTATCTCCGCTATATCAAACCCAAACGTCCCACCTGAACCCAAAATTGAATATTCAGCGGAAGTTTCCTTGCACCATTAGTCAATTTATATAAGCAACTGGTTGGAGGGTAATTGTTCTGACACAAGTACAGACAGCGGCTATGGGGGAAAGGGGGTCTCAGATGCAGGTCAAGCCACACGCTTGACAAATGTTCGACCAAGTATCCCCTGAAAAGTTAGACCCTCCTCAGATGCCCCTTCCTTACAAGCAGTAAGCATCACTCTCCCAGTCAAACTATTATAAAACAATACCCCAGAATTGGTGAAGGGATTTCATGTTTCCTTGGAAACAAAGATTTTTAATATGTCCATGTTTTCAACAGTCGAGATGCATCTTACTCTGAATGTACTTACTGTGACCTGGTTGTAGCTAAGACCCAAGTTAGTGCCATCATAGGTACTGGCGCCCCCTGTCAACATAGTCTCCACCAGTTTGGTGGCCAGGTTGGCACTAATACTGGATGTGGAAAAACGGATGGTATACAGCACTGCTGGAGTGGAAAATACGGTCTCTGAGGGTGCATACAGTGCCCTTCCACTGAGGTTTGGTTCTATTGTCATGGTAGCTCCAGCTATAGTGTTACCAAATAGCAATTATGATCTGTAAATTGGAACTGTCTTCTTGCGACACTATGGGCTGTTATCAATATGATGAGTGAGACTTTTGAAATATTGGGTCAGCAAATACCAACTAACTTTACCTCTAGCGGAGTACTAAATGACCCAGTGGATATGGGATTATTAATATAGCTCATAGCGACGGAGTAGTTTCAGTGCGCTACCATCAGTTAAAGGGCAAAACCCGGGCCCTTCCTCAACAGTATTTTGAATATCAAGGGCTGCCACTCAGAGCTTCCGGACCTATATCTATTCCATCTGGGCATCAAATTATAGTGAATACTAAATTGGTGATTAAAAGTCCAAATGGACTCTATGGAGAGGTTATTGGGCCATATCAACAATCACAGTTTGAGCCTCAGATGGCTCCAGGTATTATTTTTAAGAAAATGGGGAGATCAAAGTTTTGCTCGCAAATCTACAAATGGTACCACTGCAAATCCATCGCCACCAAATAGTGGCATATTTACACTTAATCCCTGTTGAGGATGTTCTTTCAGTTCATGACTTTGTGTCACTGGAAGAATTTGATCTGCCTTCCACACCACAGCTCAGTGTGATGACAGTTGCTTCACGCGATGAATTAATGGGGCTGTCAGAATCACAGAAGTATAGAGCAATCACTTTATTTCAGAAATATAAAGATATTTTTGCTGTTGACAACCATGATCTAGGATGTTCATGGGGTGGTTCATTGATGAACACTGGAGATCATCCTCCCATCAGGTCAAGGCCGACCCACCAATCAAAAGTGGTGGAAGAAGTAGTGACAGAGGAAATTGATAAACTATTAACGCAAGGGATACTTGAACCATTGAAAAGTCCATGGGCTTCTCCTGTTATTATTGTAAAAAGGAAGGATGGCACCAACCACGTAATAATAGACTACCAAAAGCTCAACATCATCACTTAAAAGGACTTATATACCTTACCACGGATTGACGATGCTTTAGATTGGATAGGGGGAGCTCATTTCTTCTCAGCTATGGACCTGATCTTAGGCTATTGGAAAATTGAGTTGCCACCGGTGGAGCAGGAGAAGTGCGTGATAATCACATATTAAGGTCTTTTTCAACCAACCTGGATGCCAAAAGGGTTGTGTAATGCCCCAGCTACATTCCAATGGGCTTTGGGCACTATTCTTGGGGACCTAAAACTGTCATGCGTCCTTGTATACCTTGATGACATATGTGTTTTCTCCCAAACCTTCTCCAAACACCTTGACCATTTAGAAGCTGTATTCCGCCAGCTCGCTGAGGCCAACATCAAGATCAAACCTAGAAATGTCACTTCTTTAAGCACCAGCTGGTGTACCTGGGATTTGTGGTTGATGCCACAGGGATGAGGCCTCAACTAGCCAAAGTGGAAGACATTTGAAAAATGACTCCACCCATCAGCAAGTGGGATATACAGGTCTTTTTGGGAATGGTTAGATATTACCGGCGTTTCATCCCTAATTTCAGCAGTATTGGGGGCCCACTATTCGAATAATTAAGGAAAGACACCACTTTTGAATGGACGGAAAGACAGCAACACGCTTTTGATATGCTTCAAACAACACTGACCAGCGTGCCAGTGTTACGCTATCTTAATTTCGAAAAAGCGTTCATTATTCAGATGAATGTATCCCTTTCCACCGTGGGGCAGTCCTATCCCAAAAATATGAGGAAGGAGATGAACACCCCATAGCATATTGCAGTTGTAGCTTATACAGCCATGAGCGCAATTATGCCATGACCAAGCGGGAGTGCTTAGCGGTGATCTACGCCTATAAGAAATTCTGAGTGTATCTGAATGGAGTGAAGTTCAAGTTTTAATGGATCATGCCTCACTACGCTGGTTACAAAATCTGAAAGAACTGGAAGGGCGCCTGGCACGATGGGCTCTTAAATTGCAAGCATACAATTTCGAAATTTTTCATTGACCTGGAGTAAAACACCAGAATGCCAATTATTTATCAAGATTGCCAAAAATTGCAGTTACTGCAGATGTAAGTGATATAATGTTTGACAAAACGATCTGCAGAAAGTACAACGATGAACCGCCCTATGTGATCAAAGCTATAAACAAAATGAGAGCGAATAACTTCCAATGGAATGGGGAGCTGTACAAGTGGATCGGCAATTCTACAGTGAATTACCCTCAGCCCAGTCAGGAATTATTATGAGCGCCCAAAAGGCAGTCAGACATGGAGGGGTGCATAAGACAATGGAGCTGTTGTGCCCTCGGTACTATTTGGAAAGTATGAACTTCGATGTGCTCAAAACCATTTCCTGTTGCCATCAGTGCCAAGTGGAGAAGCCATTCCACCTTAAGACTTTGTATCAGGTAGTGAAACCACACTTTTCTTGGCATGCTGTTTCCTTGAATGCTTTGGTCCATTGCCAACAGGAGCTAACTGGTGTAAGTATATTCTTGTGGCTATGGACCATTTGACCTGGTAGGTCAAAGCAAGGGCAATATGAGATTTAGGGGCAATTACAGTGGCCAAGTTTGTGATGGAATGTCTTATTCAGTGACATGGATGCCCTCAGTTTATTCTCACTGACAACGGAACTAAATTCACCTTACACTTTGTAAGTCTTGAGGGAACGTCCTTTGGCTCTCAATCGGGTCACCTTCCCATTCCCAAATAAAAAGACACCAAAGAGGATGGCGGTACCTCTCATCACTCAGGGCGACCTCACTCACATAGTAGATGAGCGATGGGTAACAGCTCGTCCGCTTTAGATTCCACCCCCAATACCCACACTTACCTCAGCAGAACTGTTGCGGGGGATTAGTTTTTATCTATGCTGAGATTATGAACTGAAATTGGCTGGATCTAATTTGGCCATCAATCTGGCTGATGCCCAAAATTGAATGGCTATAAAATCATGAGAATGAGATATTGGCTGGATCACCCAATGGTTTCAATTCTATCTCCAAACAAGGTGAACATATATCAGGTGCTATTGATGGGGGTTTGAAGCCCTCAGATAGTAATTCGGGCGTTGCGCCCAATATGCTGCTGTTGATCAAACAAACATTTAAATGACTGAGTGTGGGCAGGTTGGCCGTCCTGAACCTGTTCCTAACCAAATGGACCCATCCCTATAAGGAATGGCCTTGGGGGATTCCCATCTTCCGTTGGGCCAAATGCTGTCATACTATTTTTCAGAAACGTAGTTAATCCCTGGTTCAGATGTTTGAGGTTGAACTGACAGAGACTCGGCCCACCGCCAAATTTTGTGATGTCAGTTCCCAAAGAATAAACCCCCCATTCCTGAACAATTCACCGGTTAGGTCAAATTTGTGGGCCCCAACCCCATCCTGTCACTACCCAATCAACCACTATTTAATCAGTTGCATGGCACTGAGAAAATTGTTGGTCGATTTTCATACTTTCCTTACCCAAAAAATTTTTGCCAAAAAATCAAATTTTCTTCATTTTCTGTTCTGACCATATTCCAGATGGCATTTCCCTGGTGGTCCATCACCCCGCACTCCAGGTGGGCTTTACCAATTCTTTTGGTCACCATGGCTCCCTCTATCATTGATTGGGCCCAGCGAGTCTGACACTTTTGGTTTTATAACCCCGCTCTTATGAATTTCTGACAACAATGTATGGGGATCTTATGGCCCTATTTACAACAATGGATAGAGAGAATCCATCTCCCTATTGCCCCCAATGAGTTGGCCTCTCAAGCCAAGAATCTCGTCAAGACTGTCCCAGTAATCCCACCTCCTGCAGTTAGAACCTCTGAGTTGGGAATGTGTTCAGTGTGGTTTGCCGTTGGGATACTCTTTACCCTGTTGTTACATCACCACTTCGTGGTATCACATTTCTGGCTCCATATCAAGTTGTACAGTTGGCAATGCCTCTGGCATTCTGGCTTGCTTTTTGGGTGTTCACACATCCTGACTGGCAGGCTGGTCTAAACTTCTTCTGCCGTTTCCATGACACACATCCTCCCCAAACTGAACGAGCTCATGGGAATCCGCGGGTTCTAATGACCCCATACCACCCAGAATCTAATGGAATGGTTGAACGAGTGAATGGGACTCTGGTAATATCCTATGCAAATTAGTAACAGATTGACCATCTGATTGGACCTCCCTTCTTTCCACTGCTGTGTTCGCCTATAACTTCAGTCACCATTCTGCCACAGGGAAAAGCCCATTTCAACTGCATTACAGCTGACACCCAGCTCTTCTGGCATTACTTTATTTGTGTGTGGAAGACACCAGCAGAATGGAACCCCACCGCCATTTGACTAACCTTTCAAACATTCTGATCAGATTGCAGACAGAAGAATATTCCTTCAGCTTAGCAAAGAAGATCAGGAATCAGGCTTCTGATCAGGTACATCATAACGGGTTGGCGCAGTTCAATAGTGATGATGTGGTTCTCTTCAATGACCAGCATGGTTCAGCCGGAAACACAAGTTGCCAGCATCTGGATTGGGCCATTTGAAGTTATTGAAAAGACAGGTGTGGATGCATATACTATCAAGGACCCTGCTAGCAGTCAGATCATCAACTGAGCGCATGCGAAGTTCCTCCATGCATATAGGCAATAGAGCCAATCATCCAGTCAAAGGGGGGTAATATTGCGATTCTGATATGACTGGACTATAAGCCCTTAGTTGTGATGGCGGAATCAATTGGATCCATTGATTTACTATAGTCTCAATTAACTGAGTGCCTTGACATAAAGTGATATTAGGTTATTGAGAAATTGCCTCAAATTAGGTGATGGCGAAATCAACAATTGACAAATTGATGGAGCCAATGAGATATGGCGAATTAAATTACTAAGCTGTATAAACAGTAGCATCCAAAGTCGCTACAATATAGGTGAGACGAGATGATTAAGTAGGATTGTTGTTAAGTAGGTTGAGAGTAAGCAGAATTGAAAAGAATCCGCGATATTAAGTATATTAAATAAAAGAAGTAGAGGGAGCTAGTGCTCCATATTTATTTATAAGTATATTTTTTGTTCCAATGGCAATGATCATCATATCATTATTTCCTAATTGTTCAGTGGGTTGAACCCTGTGCAAATCCATCGGCGTATCTCTTTGATATTGCCAATTTTGTAACAGCAGGATCAAGATTAACGCCCCTCCTAATCAAGTTTTTGAGCTAAGTGGACACCCAGACCCTTAAATCAAAGAATCGTTGAACTTCAAGGGGAATTTGGATCCACCTAATTGAAGTCTATCTATATCTTATTAGGAGATCTAATGAATCAAACCCTCCAAGTCCCTTGGTATGCCCCCATCACTTATATCAAACTATGCCCAATTAAAAATATTGCTAACATGAGTTGTTTTGGTTCTTAACAAGATTTAGGATTCTTTCCTCTACCCACCATAGCTCTGGTCAAGAGTAGAATTGGAGACAATATCAACCCTAATAAACTCCAGAACGGTAAAGTCCTCCTCAAGGAGTATGGCGATATTTTTCCCTTGGGACCAAATGACTACAGAAAAATGTCCGGGGTAATTTACAAAATTGAGACTGAGGCTCACCTCCATTTAAATCTTAGCCATACTGAGAATCTATTGTTGTGGAAGCTAAAGTGGCCTTAAAGTTACAGCAACTGTTGGAATCTGGGTTACTTGTGCTTTCTAAAAGCCTGTGAGCTTCCCCACTCCTAATAATTTGGAAGAAGGATGGTGGTCACCCTGTTGTCATGGATTTTTGCCGCCTCAATACTATCACATGAAAAGATAGCTATCCAATGCCAATATAGATGATTTCTTACGCCTGATGGCAGGTTCCCACTATTTTATTGGCTATAAATCTTTCCAGAGGGTACTGGCAAGTCAATTTGTTGCCAGAGGATCATGAAAAATTCACCCTCATCTTAAGTGAAGGACTATTTGAGCCCTCTCAAATAGCGCAGGTTATGTAACGCCCCTAATACCTTCCAAAGCGCCATTGGCTGACTTTTAGCTGATTTTAAACGTTCTTGTGTGCCAGTTTATCTTTACAATTTTACCATTTTTTAGGAACCTCTACTGAGCATATAGTTCAACTCTGCTAGTTTTCTAGTGGTTATGGCAAGCTTATTAAAGCTAAATTCTGTCAAAATGCTTCTTCTTTCAGAGCCAAATTGATTTTTGGGCCATAAGGTAGATAAAGCTGGGATATCCCTGATGGATGACAATATCCTGTCCATTTTATAAGATGACACCCCTAAACCCTATGTGATATACAGGCTTTTAGGAATGGTGGGATATTATTACCAATTTATTACCACTTTGCCAACACCTCCAAGTAATTAGTATTTTTTTGAAGAAATGAATACCCTTCCATTGGAAAGAAGATTAACAGTTGACATTTGGCCTCTTAAGGACAGCTCTCTCCCACTCTCCAGTAATTATGAATCTTAATTTTGTAAACTCTTTCTCCTCTTTACCAATTCTAGCGATATAGCCATAGGAGCCATACTATCTTAAATAAATAGAGCTTGCTGGACCATCCATTGACTACTATAGAAAATCCTTAACCAGATCTGAACGCAACTATAGCGTTACAGAAATAAATGATTGATGGTACTTCTGACTAACTAGCATTTCTGACCCTAATATATGGGAAACAAGCCACCATAATCGCCAATCATACTTCCTTGCGATGGCTTCAGAAAATGAAGGAATCCAATGGGAGGCTAGCCTGATGGGCAAAAAACTTTAAAACTACAATTAATCTATTATTCATCAACCAGGGACCATCCACCAAAACGAGGATTGCATATTCAGACTCCCATATTAACTTTGACTGACCCTTAGGAGGATCACTCGATGATTTCTTATCCCAAATGCATATATGGAAAGATGAATCCTTTACCCTTCAAAAAGAATTAGCAAAAAAGTTGGAGAGTCTTCAAGTTAAAAATGACAAACTGTACAAATTTGTAGCTCAAAAATGGTTGCTCTATATAAGCCTATCAGCGAGAACAGAAATCATATTTGAGATACATCTGCAAGTCAGTCATGAGGGGATTCAGAAAACTTTCCAATGGCTCAAGACTCAATATAACCGGAAAGATATTTTGTTTTGATCCAAGCTGTCTTAGAGTTCTGACTGGTATGTAAAAGCCAAGCTTAACCTAATCTTCGTCCTCAACCACCAGGTGGTTCCACACTGTGACCCCTTACATCCTATTAGATTTGATGTTATGGAACCCCTTCCCTCGAGCCTCTAATGGTCATTGGTTCCTCCTCCAAGCAGTGGATCATCTAACTAAGTGGATCAAAGCTGTATCTCTACCCTCCGCTTTAGCAAAAGCTACCGCCACATTTTTATATAACCAGATTATTACCCAACATGGGTGCCCTAACGTAATTCTCTCCAATAATGGGCAAATTTACCAATTGTTGCTGGTGAATGAATTAGCCAAACTGTTGGGTTCCGCTCTGGTAATTTTTTAATTTGTACCATCCTGCAACCAATGGAATGGTAAAGTGGGCGAATGGTACTCTAACTACAACCTTCAGAAAATGGCCACTACTGACCCCCTTCATTGGCCCCAGTAATTGCCTAGTGCCATTCTGGCCTATAGAATAAGCTACCATTAAATAATTAAGATGTCACCCTTCCATGCATTGTATGGAAGAAATCCCCAGTTGCCTTCTAAAGTGAAGGCCATGTTAGATCAAGCTTCTCCTTACGCCCCCAAAGTTACTATGCAAAGTATCATCAATGTAATTATCTGATTTTAGGCTCTAACTTACAAAAATTTATCTGCTACCACTAATAGAGAAAATAGTCAATTTAATGACAAGCATGAACCCTGAACACCTTCAAACCAGGTTACCTAGTTCTTTTCTACAATCATTGGCCTGGTGGTCATAACAACAAATTGGGCACTAACTGGTTGGGGCCCTACAATGTCATATATAAACGGAGCAACAAACACTAAATTGTGGAGGTCGTTCATAGTACAATAGTAAAATGCGCACATTGTCAATTTCTACGACTGTTTCCACCTGCGCCAAGATCTATAGGGGGCTATGTCAGAAGCTATCCAAATCAGAAATACATGTGTGTCAGATGAAGGGAATCAAACCTGATTTGATGAAATAAATGAAACCATATGTGAGGACAATCCCCAACGAAATTTTAAGGGCTTTTCTACTGGTGATCAACCCCACTGAAGCGATTGAATAATAATCACCTAAAACCCCCTAATATTGGGATTCAAATCTAATCTATGCAGTGATAGAATCCCGTTATACAGAAATAAACAACATGCTGCAGAGTTTCTGATTGGTAAATGAGTTTAGATCTTAGCTTGTAACGCTTGGAGATTTATCAAGAAAACTACTCCCTGATTTCCGTATAATCATGTATCTAAGAAATAAACTTTACTCTCTTTTTACCATTATTAAATTTGGTTTACCTCTATATTATTTATTAGGGAAATAAAACATAAAAAGGATTTATCACTCATGGACATTTATCCTAAGTGAAGCCTTTCCAGCCAAGAAAAGTAAAAATTATAATCCATCATCCAGGAACTTTGGTTCTCCTGGTTTTAAAATAAAAGGACAAGTGATGTAAAGCCCCTTAGTCCTGAAAACAAGGTTGGGAATTGCTGAGAGGTGATCATAGAAACTATATTGGCGAACCAAGAAAGGTATGGAAGACATACTTTGTTTGATGACTGGGAGTCTGTCATGTGAACATGACATAATTTTGGGGATCAACCCCAAAGACAAGGCTGGGCGCCTGGAGGCCCAGAAGGTGAAGTTGCAGGCCCTTCCTGACCTGAAGAACACCCTGGACCAACGCTGGGTCTGGGAAAATTATGCTCAGGTTGAGACCAGTGGTGCACCAAACGCCCAGCCCCTGACAGCAGCTCAAGCATTAAAACGAACTATCTACCATATTAAGGCGGATGGTTTGGTTTGCTTAGTTTTGGAATAAGGGTTTGATTCCTGTTCTGCCTATGAAATAACTCGCTCAGGTCAAATCCAACTTCAGTCAATAACTTGAGTGAAGTCAGTTCCAGTCTATTTTACTAACTCGGATGGCAGTATCACCCTATTGGTGAGCCACTGCTTGGGCCCAATGTGGCATAACCCCAATTTCCCCATCCGAGCTTAAATACATTTTCCCTGACCAACATTCCTTGTTGGTCGACTTCTCAAATAAACCTATTCCTCATTTTAAGTCATTTTTTATTTTATAATATTCTGAACGCTTCTATGTGCAAGCCACTTTGAGGAGGTCTCGCGTTCCATTACACTTGCCATTGCAAGTACCATTAAGCTCTCACCTCATGTACTGTTTGTCTGCCCGGGATCCCTCCAACCTGGGCCACCTAACCCCATGTTAATATTTGCACCGCGTCGCCCTTCTATGGAGTTTTATTATAAAATTCACAATATTATGCCTCAGCGGTTATTGCTCCAGCACCCTCTGCTGGGCTCTAATCCCTCTGGCATTAATGACTAGTTCCCTGGCATTGGGCCTGTGCACCAAGCACCGCCACGCTGGGAACTGGAGAGTTATAGATGCTCTCCTTACATTAGTTGATCAACCACATTTTCATATGTGCACAAACTTTTTCCGCGTGGAACTTTTCTGAAGTGGAAACAGTGGCTGTCAGCTTTGGGCTTTGGCTGTTGTTAGCTGCACTGCTGTTTCCTCATTTTCCCAAAGGTTGGAGCAACTCAGCGTTATTTTGGTCGCCTCCAACTGGAAAGAATCAACCCTTCATGTTTGTACCTGGTGGAGTCGGACACTTCAATGTCCAAAAGTTGTGATTCCCTGACTTTCAGCCTAAGTTATTAAATTTCATTCCAAGAAACAAATTTTCCATCACCAGCGCGTTCAGATGATGCCGGTGGAATTGGCGCAGATGGGCCTGGTGGTGTTGGCCTTGGATAACGTTGGGCATTCCATTGCAGTTTCAGGGATAGAGTCATTTACATCTAAAACACATTTTATAACGAAACCCTGGCCTCCATCTCTGAACCTTTTATTTGTTCATATGGCTTGGATGAGGACCCTATTCTTGTGTATCAAATTACCCCTGAGAACCCACTGTTGACCTCTACCATGATCCAGCGCACTCAGGAGGTGGAGAAGGAACTTCTTTTTTGATATAATCAAGGATATGCACCTGCAGAAGGCATAGTGGGGTATGTGGCCTAAGTATTAAGAGTGGCCAAGTATCCCACCCCATTTTTTGATTCCCAAACCAATTCTGTGTGCAGGCTTGAGCTAGATGATGAGAAGTTTGGTGAAGTGTTGTCATTATCTTCAATAAATAAAGACCATTCAGGGTATTTTCTAATGATGGCACCCTCTCCTCTCCTTTAGGGAAACTCACCACTACTATTTTGGTGGATACTGGCGCTACTGAAAACTATATGGACCAGTACTTAGCCGACTACCTTAGGTTGAGTTACTTGCCAGGTGATGTGGTTAGAGGAGGGGCGTCCTAAGGTATACCCACTCTGAAAATCATTGGAACAGTGGATTATCAGGTTGGCAAGTACCACTTGACTGATCACTTCAGTGCGATCAAAAACCTCCTGTTCCCTATCATTTTGGGTGTGAAATGGTGGCGGAAGTTTGACGTAAGACCTGAAGGAGAAATTTTTGTCTCATTATGAAGAATGGTCGCACATTTTTTGTGCCTTTGTCCAAAGAAAACGCCCCAGGCAACTTGCCCCACTGGCCCCACCGTATCCCTTGTGTCCTTGCCTCAATGCAGAAGCCCTCAGTGGAAATCCCTATACCTTCTTGCTTGGAGGGTTTGGAATCCTCTTTTAATGCAGCATCTGCCAACGCACTCCCTGAGCACTCTGAATTTAATTGTGACTTCAAGCTTATGGTGGATCTAGTGCATATCTCTTCTCCTATCTACCCTTTAACTGTCCGGGAGGAAGAGGCGTTGGATGTGTGGGTGAAAGAACAGTTAGCCAAGGGTGCGTTTTTTAGCGTAACTCCCCCTGTATGCTCCCCCTTACTCATCATGGAGAAGTCTGATGTTACCTTACGCCCATGCGTAGACTATGGTAACCTTAACAACGTTACTGTACCAGACCTCCATCCCATCCCTTTGGATTTGCAGATTGCACGCTATGTGGAGAAGGCGAAGGTCTTCTCCAAGTTGGATTGCCTCAACGCGTTCAATCAGATTCGGATCAAAAAGGGACAAGAGTGGTTGACCACATTCTGTATCCAAAAAGGGATCTTCCAGTTTCTGGTCATATCCTTTGGGCTTAAGAATGCTCCTGCTATCTTCCAACGCCGCATTGATGCAGCGTTGGAGGACCTTTAGGGGTATGCGCGGTCGCTTACATGGATGATATCCTGGTGTTTTCCATGATAAGGAGTCCCATGAAGCTCACCTTCAGCAGGTGGTGGAGTGGTTAAAGGCAGCCCGCCTTACATTAGAGATTTCAAAGTGCGAGTTCTTTGAGTCCCAGGTCACATTTCTGGGCAACATCATGTTCGACCAAGGACACATGATAACTCCAGACAAGGAGAAGGCGATTCGTAAGTGGCCTACCCCTACCTCAATTAAGGAATTTAGAAGCTTTTTGGGGACGTGCACGTTCCTCAAGAAGTTCACTCCCAATCTGTCTGAGGTGGCGGCTCCCCTATACAAGGCTAGCGGTGCCAAGGTGCTTCAGTGGTCCCCCACTTTGGAGGATGCTTTCCAAGCAGTGAAGTGCACCCTATTATCCATGACCGTTCTTCGCCATGTTGACCCTTCCAAGGAGTTCATTGTGTCAACTGATGCCTCCAACTTCGCCATAGCGGCCGCCTTGTTACAAGTGGGCAAAGATGGGATAGAGCATCTGGTGGGATATTTTTCTAGGAAAATGTCTTTATCAGAGTTGAATTACGCCGTTTATGACAAGGAGTTACTAGCAGTGGTGGAGGCGTTGACTTATTGGCGTCACCACTTGCATGGCTCTACCCAATCATTCCGCGTATGTATAGACCACTGTGCCTTGCTGTAATACCGCGCGCCCCATGTCCTAACCCCACGGCAGACCCATTGGCATGAGACCCTTACCCAATTCGCATTCACGTATGAGTTCACCAAGGGTAAGGATAATGGTTTAGCGGATGCTTTGAGCCTCAACCCTGCTCTAGCCCCAAACCCCAAGGAGGTAGAGGTGCACAACACCCAGGTTATGATCCCTCTAAGTAAAATTATTTCGTTGCTTCCCTCTCCCCTGGCTAATGGGCCAGCGCTTGACCTCTGGGTAATGCGGAGAAATATGGTATGTTCAGAATGGTCGTCCTCTCTCAGACTCTGTTTGGAAAATATGCCATGGTCCTTGAATAAAGCGCGTCAAATCAAGAGGATCTATCAAGAGGCTATTACATAAAGGATGAGATGGTTTGGTTCCAGGGGCGCCTTTGGGTACCTGCTGGACCACTGCGCCTGGACATCATTTGGGACCATCATGATGGAATCACCATTGGTCATCCGGGGAAAGCAAAGACCTTGGAGTTGATACACTGCACCTACAATTGGAAGGGCTTGTCTGTTCAGGTGGGGCGGTATTGTAAGGAGTGCCTGGTGTGCAACCAGATGAAACCCAACCGCCAACCTTTAGCAGGGTTGTTGGTACCAGTCCAAAAGGCTGATGGGCCCTGGACTTTCCTCTCAGTTGATTTCATTGTGGAGCTACTTGTCTCTGATGGCTATGATGCCATAAAGGTGGTGGTGGACCAGTATACAAAGTTCGCCCACTTCATTCCTTGCAGAACCATGATAACCACAGCGGAGATAGATAGGCTTTTCGTTACCCATGTGCTTGCACTTCATGGGGTTCCCCTAAGAGATTATTAGTGACTGGGGACCCCAATTCACTTCCATTTTTTTGGAATAGTTGTGTAAGACTCTTCATGTTCGCCCTTGCCGTTCAACTGCCTATCATCCCCAATCAGATGGGCAGACAGAACGAGTGAACCAGTGCTTGGAACAGTTTCTGCGGTGTTACACCGCTGCAGATCATTCATATTGGGCTTCTCACCTTCCCATGGCCCAGTTTAGTTACAATATTACCTTACACTCTTTGATCAGCTGTTCCCCATTTTTCGCCAGCCATGGCTTTAACTGTCAAGAGAGTGTCTGTAACTCTCTCGTTCCCAGCAAGGTGGTGTGGGATGCAAACCCACATTGCTAGGGAACTAGCCATTAGAATAATGGGAAGAAAGCACCTCAAACGGTGCCTGTGCCAAAAGCACCCCAGGTAAGGGTGTAAAGCGCAACATAAAGTACCAGGTAAGACAGGAATATCATGGCTTGAGTGGACCCCAAAGGTGAGTCCATAATAAAATGTAACTTGGTGTCAGGGGTCTTGGGTGCCTCGATCTGGAGGGGACCTGGGTGGCCCAAGGGAGCACCTGGGATTTTGGTAAATTGTGATAGAAGTTAGTGGCCCACATAGTTGGAGACCTTTTCGAAGAGGTCTGCCACCAAGTTAGCCCAAAGGAACCATAAGTAAAAACATAAAAAAACGGGTATTTTTATTTAAGAAAGTCGACCAACAAGGAATGTTGGTCGCAAAACATATTTAAAGTGTGGCGGGGAAATTTGGGTTCTGCGGAAATGCGCCCAAGCCTTGATGCTCCAATAAACAGATGCTTCCATCCATCTTAGTAAAATACACCAAAAGTGCCTTCACTCGAGTAATCAATTGAAGCCATATTTTACCTGAGCTTAAAATTTCATATCTAGAGCGGGACTTGAACCCTTGCTCTCCAGCCAAGTGAAGTGAACCATCTATGTTTTTAACATAAATTGTTCGCTTTAGTGCCTGGGCCGCGATCAGAGGCTGGGCGCTTTGCACCCCATTAGTATCAACCTGGGCATGTTTGGATTGCACCCAGCGTTGATCTAAGGTGTGTTTCAGGTCAGGAAGAGCCTGAAGCTTCACCTTCTGGGCCTCCTGTCACCCAGCCTTGTCTTTAGCATCTGTTCCTACTATAAAGTCATCCAACCATGACATTACTCTCCTCCTTCTTGGGCTCCACCTCCCCTCCAGGGGCGTTTGCTAAGGAGAAGTTCTTATGTGCTGGTGGCCACTTCATAGCAGCAACGGCTGGCTTAGGCTGAGATCCTGCAGCCTCAGGAAAACGATTATGGAAATATTCGATCAGGTCTTGGGCATGTACACAATCCTGTGCTGGCATCCAACTGTTCTCTACCGCATCAAACCCTTTCCAGGATACCAGGTACTCAAGGCGTCGCTTAACCCGGCGGGAGGCTACTATTTCCTCCACTTCCCATTCTGGTGCCCCATCCACAAGATAAGCCTCGGGATTCACAGGAGGAGGGCCCTCAAACAATGTCAACTTGCTTTCATGAAAGACAGAGAAGATCTGAAACGCAGAGGGAAGATCCAACTGGTATGAGGCATGTCATACCTTTCTAACTACACGGTAAGGACCAATCCTCTTTGGACCCAGCTTTTTGCATGGCTGCTTGATAGGGATGTTTCAAGCATCAAGCATCACGAGATCCCCTTCCTTGTATGCTGGACCCACTCGGCACTTTCTATCAGCATTCTCCTTATAAACCAGCATAGCCGCCTCCAAACTTGTGGACCCCCCTTTATGGACCTTCTTGAGAGTCTTAGCAAAGTCTAACACAGCCTCCACTTTGGAACCACAGCTGGGCTCCATGTTAAAAGCAGGGCTAAAGCTGTGGTTAGAAAATAAAGGTGAACAACCGATTGATGAATGCAAAGTGTTGTTGTAGCTAAACTGGGCCATAGGAAGGTGAGGAACCCAATCTGAATGGTCTGCGGTGGTGTAACAACGCAGAAATTGTTCCAAGCACTGGTTCCTCGCTCAGTCTGCCCATCTGATTGAGGGTGATAAGCAGTTGAACGGCAGGGGCGGATCTGAAGAGTTTTACACAACTCTTCCCAAAAGATGGAGGTAAACTGGGGTCCCCGGTCACTAATGATTTCTTGAGGAACCCCATGAAGCGAAAATACATGGGCGACGAAGAGCCTGGGCATTTCAGCGGCAGTTATAATTGTTCTGCAAGGAATAAATTGGGCGAACTTTGTAAAGCGGTCCACCACCACCATGATTGCATCATACCCATCTGAAACGGGTAACTCCACAATGAAATCCACTGATAGGGAAGTCCAAGGCCCTTCTGCCTTTTGGACTGGTACCAGCAATCCCGCTAAAGGTTGCCGATTGGGTTTCATTTGATTGCAGATCAGGCACCCTTTATAGTACCGCCCTACCTGAACAGGCAAGCCCTTCCAATTGTAAGTGCGTCGTATCAACTCCAAGGTTTTTGCTTTTCCAGGATGACCAACGGTGATTCCGTCATGATGGTCCTGGATGATCTCCAGGCGCAGCGGTCCAGCAGAAACCCATAGGCGCCTCTGAAACCACACCCTCTCATCCTTCACGCGATAACTCCTGGATAAGTCCTCCTGATTCAGGGCACTCTTAGCGAGAACAACAGCATATTTGGCTGATAACGTCTGAGAAAGAACTACCTTCCTAAACATGCTATATTCTGCTGCATTTTCCAAAGGTATGAGCGCTGGCGTATGTACCGTGGACTTAGGAAGTTGAGGCAGAATCATACTCGGTGTAATCATCAACTGGGTGTTGTGAATCTCTAACTCCTTTGGATTGGGAGCCAAAGTAGGGTTGCGGCTCAAAGCATCCGCCAAACCATTCTCCTTGCCCTTGGTGAATTCATAGGAAAATGTAAATGGGGCAAGGGTCTCATACCTACAGGTCTGACGTAGTGTTAGAACATGTGGAGCATGGTAGTACAACAGGGCTCGGTGGTCAGTGCGTACCCAGAATGGTTGGGAAGAACCATGTAAGTGGTGACGCCAATAAATCAGCGCCTCCACCACTGCTAATAACTCCTTGTCATATACGGCGTAGTTTAGCTCATGCAGAGACATTTTCCTAGAAAAATATCCCACGGGATGCTCAGACCCATCTTCACCCACCTGTAACAGGGCAGCTGCAATGGCGAAGTTGGAAGCATCTGAGGACACAATGAACTCCTTTGCAGGATCAACATGGCGAAGGATGGATGTGGTTAACAAGGTGCACTTCACTGCTTGGAAAGCATCCTCCAAAAAGGGGGACCACTGAAGCACCTTGGCCCCGCAGCCTTATATAGGGGAGCTGCCACCTCGTAGAGATTGGGTGTGAACTTATTGAGGAACGTACACGTCCCCAAAAGCTCCTCAGTTCCTTGACAGAGGTGGGGGTAGGCCACTCACGAATAGCCTTCTCCTTGTCTGGAGTTATCATATGGCCCCGGTCAAAAACGACGTTGCCCAGAAAAGTAACCTGGGACTTGAAGAATTCGCATTTACTAATCTTGAAGATAAGGCAAGCAGCCCTCAATCTCTCCACTACTTGTCAAAGGTGTACTGCATGTGACTCCTGATTGGGGGAGAACACCAAAAATTCATCCATGTAGGCAACTACACATACCCCAACAAGTCTTCCAACGCAGCATCAATGCGGCGTTGAAAGATGGCAGGGGCATTATTAAGCAAAAGGAATAACCCAGAACTGGAAAATTTCTTTTCTGGTGCAGAAAGCAGTTAACCACTCTTGGCCCTTCTTTATCGGATTTGATTGAACGCATTGAGGCAGTTCAGTTTGGAGAAGACCTTCGCCTTCTCCACATAGCGCGCAATCTGGGAATCTAAAGGGATGAGATGGAGGTTGGGTACAGTCACATTGTTTAAGTTTCCATTATTGACACACGGACGTAAAGTTCCATCAGCCTTCTCCACAAAGAGCAGTGGGGAACAAACAGGAGAGGTACGCTGAAAGATGGCACCTTAGGCCAACTGCTCCTTCACCCATACATCTAAAGCCTCTTCCTCCCGGACAGTCAATGGGTATATGGGGGAAGAAATACGCACCAGATCCACAGTAAGTTTAAATTCACAATCAATTTTGGAAGGTTCTAGTAGCATACTAGCTGAAGCTGCATCAAAAGAAGATGCCAACTCCTCCAAACAGGAAGGTAAGGAAAGTCCCACAGTGGGCTTCAGCAAAGGGCAAGATATGAACTGGGAACATTGGGCCAATGGGGTAATCTGCCTGTGGCATTATCCTCAGACAGAGGAACAATCAACTGGTGACCATTTGTTAAAGACAAGGATAAATTGTTTTTCTTTCAAATTATTTTTGACGTCAAACTTACGCCACCACTTAAAGCTTAAAATGATGGGAAACAAGAGGTTTCTGATAGCTTATAACTGGTCAGACAATTGATAAGAACCTACCTGGGAATTGACTGACTCCATGATGTTTAGAGTGGGGATACCTTTAGAAGCCCCACCTCTAACCATACCACCTGGTGAGTAACTCAAATCAAGGTAGTCAGCAAGGTTTTGGCCAATAAAATTATTTGAGGCACCAGTATCCACCAAAATAGTTGTGCTGAACTTTCCATAAGAGGATGTAAGGGTAGCAGTCAACAAGAAGTGTCCAGAATGGGATTTATTCAACGCAGAAAACGCCATCAACTCACCAGGAAATTCTTCCTCTGGCTTGAACAAGCCATCAGGGTATGTTTTGGAATCATAGAAGGGGAAGGATAGTGGGCCACTCTTACTACTGAGGCCACATATCCTACCACACCTTCTGCAGGTGCATATACATCTTTATATTTGTGGCGAAGTTCCTTTTCCACTTCCTGAGAACCCCTAATCATGGTAGGGGTCAAACGAGGGTTCTCAGGAGTAATCTGATAAACTGAAATTGAGTCCTCATCTAGACCGTATGAGTAAATAAATGGTTTGTTTTGGGATAAATCGCTCACGTTATAAAATGCATTTTTTGATTCAAATGAACCCCCTCTCGTTCCAAGGGTTTGGTGTACATCGTTGTCCAAGGACATCACCCCCAAGCCTGGAGCCGATGCCTCAGCATGCACCTCAGAAACATGTTGGGGAGAAAAATGATAACGGAATAATTTTTATTAAATTTGGGTTTGGACCCTTCGATGTTACCAATTTCTGCCAAGATGGGGAGGAAATCAGTGGGAAGCATCTCACAATTCAAGAAAATCTCACTAGTTGAGGAGGCGTTATTTATAGGGACAACCATGGGTGACATCATCACGTCAGAATCATCTGAAACCTTTACTTCATTCTCGGGGCTAGACCCCTATACCATTCCAAATTTAGAAGAAGTAGAAGGATTTTAAGGATAAGATTCCCTCATTTCCAGAGGTGCACGCAACTTTTCGGCCTCTGTATTTATATGATTCGATCCAATGATGGCCAAATTACCTGGCCCCTTCCAGGTTGGGGCTGAGAAACTACCCCAAAGAGTTTTGACAAGATGATCAAATTTGGAAGGAGGCGACTGCCAAATTGGGGAGTTTCGCATTGATCTGTTCAAGGTCAAATGGAGAAATGACGATTTTAACCTCGTCAATTAATGGCAAAGCCTGGGCTTTTTTGCAGAATTCACTCAAGTATACTTTCATCAGACGACCCACTTGTCGCAGAGAAAAGAACTCAAAGAAGAGATGGAGGGATGCTTCATCAGGTCAATTCTGCTCCAAGACTTGTTCCAACCCCCTATTGCTCGCCACAAGAGCGGCTTTGTACGGAGTACCACAAAAACCCAGTCACCCGCCTCAGGAGACAACTGGGACAACAGATCCACTCCTCGCAAAAGCAGACGTGAACTAGAAGAATTGTTTCTTCCTAACGAGGGTTTTGGCTCAAGGGAAGATAAGGCCTGATGAATTTCTGAATAAATCTCTGGAGAAAGGCGGGGAATTATGACATTAGGACTGCGAAAAGTCTGAGACCACCAGGTACAAGCAGGAAGGGTGGGCACTTCCCAATTGGTGGTTGCAAGAATAACGCCAAGATGCACCAAACAAAACCAAATGAGAAAACTGTGGTGAGCACCATCGTGGCAGTGACAAATGGCCAGTGCACCCAATTTACTGATAAAGAAAGTCCCACATGGATAATTCTTATGCACGTATAATAAAAAGGTTGGTCAACTAATGTCAAGAGAGTGTCTGTAAATCTCTCGTTCCCAGCAAGGTGATGTGGGATGCAAACCCACATTGCTAGGGAACTATCCATTAGAATAATGGGAAGGAAGGCACCTCAAATGGTGCCTGTGCCAAAAGCACTCAGGCAAGGGTGTAAAGCGCAACATAAAGTACCAGTTAAGACAGGAATATCACGGCTTGAGTGGACCAAAGGTAAGTCCATAATAAAATGTAACTTGGTGTCAGGGGTCTTGGGTGCCTTAATCTGGAGGGGACCTGGGTGGCCCAAGGGAGCACCTGGGATTTTGGTAAATTGTGATAGAAAGTAGTGGCCCACATAGTTGGAGACCTTTTCGAAGAGGTCTGCCACCAAGTTAGCCCAAGGAACCATAAGTAAAAACATAAAAAAACGGGTATTTTAATTTAAGAAAGTCGACCAACAAGGAATGTTGGTTGCAAAACTTATTTAAATTGTGCCAGGGAAATTTGGGTTCTGCGGAAATGCACCAAAGCCTTGACACTCAAATAAACAGATGCTTCCATCCATTTTAGTAAAATACACCAAAGGTGCCTTCACTCGAGTAATCAATTGAAGCCATATTTTACCTGAGCTTAAAATTTCATAGCTAGAGCGGGACTTGAACCCTTGCTCTCCAGCCAAGTGAAGTGAACAATCTTTGTTTTTAACATAAATTGTTCGTTTTAGTGCCTGGGCCGCGATCAGAGGCTGGGCGTTTTGCACCCCATTAGTATCAACCTGGGCATGTTTGGCTTGCACCCAGCGTTGATCTAAGGTGTGTTTCAGGTCAGGTAGAGCCTGAAGCTTCACCCTCTGGGCCTCCTGTCACCCAGCCTTGTCTTTAGCATCTGTTCCTACTATAAAGTCATCCCACCATGACATTAACCCCGCCTTTAACATGGAGCCCAGCTGTGGGTCAAAGGTTGAAGCAGTGGTGGACTTTGCCAAGACCATCAAGAAGGTCCATCAGGGGGTTTCCACAAGCTTAGAGGCAGCTATGCAGGTATATGAGGAGAACGCTTATGGGAAGTGCAAAGTGAGTCCCGCATACAAGGAAGGGGATCTTGTGATGCTTGATGCTCGTAATATCCCAATCAAGCAGCCATTTAAGAAGCTGGGACCAAAGAGGATTGGCCCTACCGCGTTGTTAGAAAGGTGGGCAATGCCTCATACAAGCTAGATCTCCCCCTCATTCCATATCTTTTCTGTGTTTCATGAGAGCAAACTGACGTTGTTCAAGGGCCCCCCACCAGAGACTCCTGAGACCTATCTCGTGGATGGGTCGCCAGAGTGGGAGGTGTAAGAAATAGTTGCCTCACGCCGCGTCAAAAGAAAACTTGAATACCTGGTTTCCTGGAAGGGCTTTGATGTGGCTGAAAACAGTTAAGTCCCATCGCGTAACTGTGTGCATGCCCAAGATCTAATAGATGCCTTCCACCAGCAGTTTCCCCAGTCTTCCGGATCCCAACCCCTACTGACCGTTGCTGCCATGAAGTTGGCCCCCGTCCATAAGAACTTTTCCCTGGCGCAAGCCCCTGGAGGGGGTTAAGCCCCATTGGGAGGAGATGGTAATGTCATGTGAACATGACATAATAGTGTGGACAACCCCAAAGACAAGGCTGGGCGCCTGGAGGCCCAGAAGGTGAAGTTGCAGGCCCTTCCTGACATGAGGAACACCCTGGACCAACGCTGGGTATGGGAAAAATATGCCCAGGTTGGGACCAGTGGTGCATAAATGCCCAGCCCCTGACAGCAGCTCAAGTATTAAAACGAACTATCTACCATATTAAGGCGGATGGTTTGGTTTGCTTAGTTTTGGAATAAGGGTTCAATTCCTGTTCTGCCTATGAAATAACTCGCTCAGGTCAAATCCAACTTCAGTCAATAACTTGAGTGAAGTCAGTTTCAGTCTATTTTCCTAACTCAGATGGCAGTATCACCCTATTGGTGAGCCACTGCTTGGGCCCAATGTGGCATAACCCCAATTTCCCCTTCCAAGCTTAAATACATTTTCCCTGACCAACATTCCTTGTTGGTCGACTTCTCAAATAAACCTATTCCTCATTTTAAGTCATTTTTTACTTTATGATATTCTGAACGCTCCTGTGCGTGAGCCTCTTTGAGGAGGTTCCACGTTCCATTACACTTGCCATTGCAAGTACCATTAAGCTCTCCCCTCGTACACCGTTTGTCTGCCCAGGATCCCTCCAACCTTGGCCACCTAACCCCATCCAATATGTGCACCGCGTCTCCCTTCTATGGGGTTTTGACATAAAATTCGCAATATTATGCCTCAGCGGTTATTGCTCCAGCACCCTCTGCTGGGCTCTAATCCCTCTGGCTTTAATGGCTAATTTCCTAACATTGGGTCTGTGCACCGAGCACTGCCACGCTGGGAACTGGAGAGTTATAAATGCTCTCCTTACAGTCTGCTGGGGTGACCAACACTGATGGCCCTTGGCCTAAATCTAGATTAAGCTGCTGGGCCAACTCCAGACTCATGAGGTTACCCACTGCTCTCATATCAAACAAAGCCTCAAAGGACACCTGGTTTGCCCTGATGCTATTTTTATTAGTAATAAAAAGTAGCATAATTCTGTTTATCTGTAATGCGGTCAACTTTGTTGACAACAATGAGAATGCAACTAAACCAGTGGTAATAAAAGGTTGCTTATAGGAGCATAATTGGTGTGAACAAGGGGTTGGATCACTTTCTCCTCAGACTGGTCTTCCATCAACTTAAATGCAGTTGAGCTGGAGCAGCTCATTAAGGCGCAGCGGTGGCATTGGGCCCTGGAACTAGTATGTATTCTAATTTGATGTCATGATTAGAAACTGAGGCCAAGTCAGCAGATATAATCATGAAGTTCCCATTTTGAGAGTGGGAATTGTGGCAGAGAGCTGCATTAATAAAAGCCGCTTACTTGCAAATCTAGTCCACTGTATCCACAGAAGCGGATCAAATAAAATGAAGATTGGAGGCCAAATCCAATGCGGCTCAGAAAATTGCTTGAAGTACATCCCAGGGAGATCAAGAACTGGTGCTTGCTCACAGAAGGCTGCAACAAAAGAAACCATTCTAGGGGCTTCAGCTTTCATAGAGTAATTGGAACATTCGTTCATAACGTGGCAAAGGAGATTTCAACGCTTCTGACACTACTGTAATAACTGAGGTGAGGTCGCCTGCCCAAGTGGCAGAACGCAAAAGACCTCACACCTACTGGCGAACTTCACCTTCTACTGCATCCAGAAGGGCTACTCTCTGCTGAGCATTTGTCAGTGAAGAGGCACTGCTTAGTGCAATTGCATACTGCATACTGCATCTGTACCTCATTGAGGGCGTCAAGGACCTGATTTACAACTTCGCAGGAGGAACCCCAAATCCACTACTTTAGGGTGGGCCAAAAGGAGATTAGAGGGCAATGGGACAATACAGTCAAGGAGGAATTCCTTTCCAAGCCATATGGGAGTTGCTCACAAAATAAATGATTAATTAAACAAACAACTGAAGGCAGACTAAAGACTGCACGTTTATCTGGTAGATGGTGACCACTGCTGCGCCCATCTTGAGGAGAAATAAATCGCTGGAAACAATGGAAAGTCAATTATGTCAGGAATTGGCAGAAAAAGTTTAGACTGGCCTGACAGTCAGGATGCAAGAACACCCAAAAGGCGATCCAGAATACCAGAGGCACTGCCGCTCAGATAACGTTTAAATGGTCTGGGAGATAAGTAACCAAAGAGCGCTGATGGGCCCCAAATATTAAAGAATCCCGGCAAGAAACCAGACTGTAACTGTTCAAGGGCCTATGGGCCTGGGCGTAGGAAATTGCGGGACCAGATTGGGTTTGGGTTTACCCATGGGGGATCTGGGTATGGCAACATTGACAAGGATGTGTATTCTCGCCTGAAATACAATAAACCTTGTGCATAAAATGTGAGATCTGTGCGGTGGATGGCTTCAGCAAATGGTGAAAATTCCCAGAAGTTTTTAACACGATTGGCCTAGTTGATTGTGACAAGTAACAGGGTCACCAACATGAGCGTAATGGCCTAGTTGGTGCACGCCCTGTATTTCCACATTAGAGGTGCTTCAAGTTCAGGCAAAGAATTATTTTTTATAATTTAAATAGGTTTGGAGCGTAAATAAATATTATTGAATTTTAAAATAAAAACAATTGACCTCCAATTTTCTTAGTGCGGTACAACTGTTTAAATAGCCAATCAATTGGGGAATAACTTAGAATGAATGGGATTAGGACCCTCAAGATATAATTTGACCTAGAGAACTATGGACGGGGGGAAACTTATTTATTGATAACTGACTTCAAAAGTGTCAGCAGCGGGCTGAGTCATAATTGGTTAACCCACATAATCCCAAATTGTGAATTTGTCGTGATTCCAATAACATGAGTGTTGGCACCTTGCCTGATGGGCAACGGGAGACTCCCAAGGCCACCCCACATAGAGTCGGTCACAAGAGGTTGAGAACAGGTTTGGGGCGCCCAACCCGCCTGCACCTGTTTGCTCTGATATCTGTTTGGCAAGGCGAGATTTTCTGGACAGAGATTTTGGTGCTGCAAAGCTGGATTCAGTGTAAATGGCTATTATTGCCAATAACCTGATGCCATCAGTGAGGTTTTCCAAAGGCTTGGTACTAGACACCTTATTCGCCAAGGGTACATAAACTTCAGGCTTTGTTGCCAATGGTTTGGTGCTGTCAGCCATTGATGTCAAAGGCTCGTAGATGTCAGCCACATTTGTCCCCTTCACACCATGCAGATACCAATTCTCCTATAACTTGACACAAATTCCCTTAATTTGCCATATCAATTCAAAAAATGTTAATACCAGGATAGATGGCAGAATCCTTATAGGGTAAGCCGTGACCCACCACTCATTCACCAAATGTGCGTGGTACCCTGGGAGATGAGAGGGCAGCTGGCCTTCTCAAACTTCTTTTGGATGTGAAAATGAATGCCACCCAGTCCAAGCAGAAGGGACGCTCCACCAGACTTACATACTACAGTCCATCTTCATCCTGAGTCTGCTCAGCTATTTTCTTCATCTGCTGTTGGACTACTGGAAAATCTCACTTATATTCCTCAGGCTTTGCAATAAGTCATGTATTCATTCCTCTTAAAAAGCATACAGCGTCCTTATAGGTAGCTGGGATATCTGTTGGAGTTTTGTTGAACCATAACAGTGGAGTGGATAATTAAAAATAGTGACTCTGAAGTTAAAGTTCTCAGTGGGCCAACCATCCATCCGGATCTTTTATCTGTTGAAGCCACCATAGGGGGCATGGTCCACACTATGGTGAAGTGTTTCCTATATAGGAAAGTACAAAAATGTCTAATGGTCAATAGGACAGTCAGACACTCGCTTTCAGTTACACTTTAGTTTCTGACCGCCTAAGTTAAAACCTTACTGAATTATGCTATAGGGTAATCAAATTAAATTACATCAAGTTGGGCCAGAATGGCCCCTACAGCCATTTCACACAGCATTAGTAAAAATGATGAAAGGGTCAATTTTGGAATGTACCAGTATAAGAGCAGTGTCAAGAGCCAACCTTATAACATCAAAGGCCTGCTGTAGGGGGTTTCCCAATTGGAATGTGACTTTTTATATTGCAGATAGGTTAATGGTTTGGCAAGTTCAGTGAAATGAGAAATACATTGTTTTTAATTACTGACCATTTTGAAGAAGACCTGAATATTGCGTGGTATGCTCAATTAAGTCATTTTGATAGAAATAACTTTGTCAGGTAGTATCGAGATTCCTTAATGGATAAACTTAGCCTGAGGAATTTCTTTTAGTTTGGAAAAATGGCATTAGGTGGTCATCAACATCAGTGAAGCAGAGTAAAGACGTTTAAAACTTCCTTCATATGGGTTAGATATAGAAAAAAATTGAAGGAAAATACAATCACATCATCTAAATAAACCAATATACATGACAACTTCAAATCTCCCAATAGGCAGTCCATCGCACTTTGAAGCGTGGCTGGGGCGTTGCATAGTTCTTGAGGCATGCAAATGGCATAAATAACCCTTTACTCAATATAAGGTCACATTTCTCCTTATCATCTGGCGCAAACACAATCTGACAATACCCAATGGTGTGATTTATTGCTTATAAAAACTGAGATCCAGATAAGAGACGTAATGAATCATTGATTCAGGGTAGCAGGTAACTGTCCTTTCAAGTGATGGTATATAACCGGCAGTAATCATTTACCACCTGATGCCATCATTTTTATAACAAGCAGCAACGGTGAGTCCCAGGTATTTTGCTATTGTTTTAGAAATCTGGCATCTGGGAGTTGCTTTAATTCTTTCATAACTTGGGCTTCCTCAACCTTAGATTTCTGCTAGGTTCAATCACGGATTGGAGGGGTTTCTCCTGTAAGCATCCTGTGCTGCACCCCCTTCATCATTCCAAAATCATCTGGGTCTGTAGAAAAAATTCAGCGTACTCTGATTAAAGCATCCACTTGTTGCTGTTGCTAGAGGAGAGTGTTTCACCTATCTCTACTTTGACATAAGCAATTGGAGTATTTTTATCAATTCCTAAGTCATGTAAAGTCCCACACCAACGGACGGACTCAACTTGATTGGAAAGTAAAGTTCAAATATATGCAACAGGTCATTTATAAGTTAAGTGCATAGGTTGGTCATTAAAGTTGGCCGTCTAAATAGTTAATGGTCCCTGATAAGCCAGATCAGAGCCCCAGGGCAGGTGAAGGGTTCTCATATGGCAATATTAGGATCCCCACGAATCTATAACAAATGGTATGGCAGAATGGTAATTTGGAGCCCAGTGTCCACAAGAATTCGAGATTTTGGAGGTATGCTTATGTAATTAATTGTAAATACAAGCATCTCTTCCTTGGCCTTGGCACTGGAAGGTAGCGATTTAGAATTCAGCCCAAAATATTAATTGTCTAGCTTTTTAATGAGGTTTGGGTGTTCCAGTAAACAACTACTAGGCTTTCTCCTTCCCTTCTCCTTAGAGATATCCTCTACAACTAGGGGGATAAATACCCAAAATAAAAAATATAAGTCCTTATGTCTTATTTGGGTATTAAATTCAACCAGAAATTTTGTGCCTATGAGAAGGTATAACCATCATTCTCTAGAACAACTGCTGGGGCTGTCATTACCAGAGACTTAGACCTGAAGTGGTAGGGATGAGTAGGCTTCCAGAGAGTGAGTCTAATGATGTTCCAAATCCCATAATCTAAAGGTGGTTTTGATATGGGCCGACCTTTATCCTTTTCATTAATCAGGAGGAAATGAAGCTGACTGGAGGTCTGGTATTAATTATGGACGATATATCACTTTATGGGTGACTACTTCTACTCAAGTGACTTCAACACCAAGTTGGGGATTGAGTAAATTGAATTTACTGGTTTGATAGGTCTAGAAAGGACAGATTAAGAAGAAGTTGAACCTTTATTTGAAATCAGCGAGTCTGGAATATCCAATTCATCAGGTTTGGATAGATAGTAGCATTCAGCGCGCGTGGGTGTCAATAGTTGAGAGTGAGGAGTGGCATCATAAGCAGAGGATGCCTCGCGCTCCAAGATGAATCTGATTTCCCCTTCATTGGCATTATTCATCTAACATGAGTCAATTTGATGGCCAGAAATTTCATAATAAGAGCAAGGATTGTGACAGGGTTTAGATCTCTGAAATTATGCGACTGCATGGCTGTGAGTTAATTCTTCTTAGTAGATGGTTGAAAAATTCGGCTCAGGCAAATCCATTATAGATTCTTTAATATTGTGGATATACTTATGTACCCTCTTGGCATTCTGTATATAGAGCACAAGATTGGTACTGTGATGAGATGCTGATAGTATGGCTGCAATGGCATTATCTAAGTTAACTTAATCTCAGGATGCAAGAGCCTGAGCTTCATGATAAACTGCTCAGAAAATCTGATGTTGATCTCCCCACATCTTGGGAGGATTGGCATGAAAGCCTGTTTGCGATTATAAAGGGAGACGTTACTTCCAAATTATTTAATAAGTGCATTATTTTTTAGCCGCCCAAGTGGTACACAACTTAAAGTATGGCATCATGAATTCCCAAACTTTGCCATTCAGACAAGGTTGAATGTGTTGACATTTATGACAGCTGGCTTGTTCCATTGCACCTTCATAAACAAAGAGATGGCACTGAATGGTATTGGTTCCAGGAACATAATTATCTTTAATGTTGGGTTTAGTTACTAACAGGTTGGGACAGTACATAAGTATCCAGAGAAGGTAGTCACTAAGATTCAGTAGTTCTGTGGTACCTATATCATTATGAGAATAAACTTGGTAGATTAGAAGCGTAATTTATCCATTCTGTCCTAGAGAGCAGTGTAACAGTCACTGACATGCTTAAGTGGAGCCTTGGTATCTTAAGTCAATGGAGCTTTTTGATCTCATTGGATTAAGAGCTAATTGAGCAGAGATAAAATCCTTTTATCTTCATTGCAGAAGCTTGGAATTCATTTTCTTGAGTTAACAGTTAAGTTATACATAAGATTCAATCAGGTTTGCATTGGTTGCAGTCAATTTTAATATACTTGCTGTACAAGGAGATAAAGGATGGATTCACATCAAGATGATACACTTCGATAGTCATCTCTGCTCCTTGGACCATCATTTGAAGCTGTCACTCAAGAGCCTTATACTGTTCTTTGTGTTTTTCATCAAGAGAAGGTCCAACAGGCGAAGAGGATCCAGGAGGACCACGGGGACCCTCAGTATCAGGGGCTCCTTGTTATTCTTCCTTCCTACTAGGTCAACTTTTGCTGGGAGGACTTTTTTGAATAATAACTACCTAGTTGGTGGCATACCAGTTCGTTTGCTCAACTTCTGAATCCTAGAAGCTAAGGTGGCGATTTTAAATTCAGTTGTTTGGCAATTCTTGGAGATTCAGTCAACGATATTAAACAAAGCGCGTTCTACTTGTTGGTTCATGTTGGAGCTGCATGGATCATTCACTGGCAAAGTTCACCTTGCAGGTTTTGTACTTTAGTTTCAATCTAGCCATTTGATGGTGAATTTCGTTGATCTCCTGGACTTTGTCCATAATGGCCTTGCTTTGACTGGACCAAGATCAGACGCGGCTTCATACAGTTCAAGGAGGTGGGTGTGAATTAGATGAGACAGTCCGAGCTGCTGTTGGATCTCCAAGGGGGTATAGCCCAAGTAAGTGCATTTGATGGTGTAAAGCGGGGTAAACAACTAACTGAAAGTAAATTTCCGTATAGCTAATCCTAATTAATTGCCTGAAGTTCAGGTGAGGAGTATAAATGTTTCATGTTGTTAGAAATCTTTGTGGAGCGGCTATGGCTGGGCCTCCTAATAGGGGTGATTTTTCCAGTTAGTAAAACTATGACAATGTTGCTGACATTATCAGTCTGGATATAATAAAGGGATAATCCAGGGCTGAAATAGTAATGTTCATGGTCACATTAAATTAAATTTATGAGTGTGAGGTAGAGGCGTATCATGGCTGCTGTTAATGACTCATCTTGTCAAACTCATGTTCTCCTCAATATTGATAGGGCTTTCATCATCTGATTAAATTATATGGAAGGTACGATTCACCAAGTAGCCTCAGAAGGACCTGGTAGGGAGCACCAGTTTCAGGATTTGTTGTTTTCTTTGAAGGTTTGGGACCTCTGAAGGCTACTTTAATATAGATCAAAAGTAGCTTATGCAGCAGTATTTAGATTTTCCTTTTCCCTAAGACAATCTCTCTATGGAAATAAGAAATTGAGGCAATCTCTATTTAATTTAAACAGTCAGAATCTCTTTATAAAACAGTCAATAATCTTTAGTGATTGTAACTAAGCAAAATTTACAGCATTTTATTGATCAGAAGATGGCGATATTAATAGCATTGCGCGAGAATTGGGGTTTTCTTAGTATAAACTTTGCAAGAAAGGCAGGATCAAGTCAGGTATGGAGATCTCTTGATTGTTGCATGTTGAGAATTTATTCTCAATAGTTTGGGACTTGATTAGTATGTCAGGCAAACAGTATGAAGGCTGCTGTTCCTTATTTTTCACCTTCATTGGTGATCTTTTCTATAAATTCGTAGGGCAACCCACTAACTTAGCATACCAACAACTTCTCCTTATGAGGCTTGGCCACATTGTTATGGCTCAGAGGTCTCTCCTGGGGCTTATCCAATGATTGTGGTTCAGCGGTCTTTATTGACTCACTCAGGGTTCCTCCCTCTAATCCTTCCAGTACATTATTGTTACTGCTTGTTGCCAAGTTTCTATAGGGTTTTCATCCATATCAAGGTCGGGAGTTGATTGTGCCAACCACTCCAGGCGTTTTATCACAGCACCTAAACTTTAAGGATCTTCTGTCCCACCTCTATCAGCTAGTTAACCTCTTTCAACTTCAAGTTTTTAATAAAGGTAGGTAAACAAAAAATATTTATTGAGTGGGAGGATAAGCTATTTCTAGGCATTTCTTGCCTGTCCGCATCATCAACATTCATAGCCAGCATTCTTCATCAATCTCACTGGCGATTATTCCCTGCTTAGCATTAGTCAGCACTCTCAATGGCAATTTTCCCTGCTTAAATTATCATCCTTGATTGTCCAAGATTATTAATACTTGATTCGCCATAATATGAATTGAATGTATTATTGACATTTTTATCATAGTTCGCTGGTGTCAAATTTAACCAAAATGATATCAGAAGTATTCCCAATTCTCCTGCAAAGTTGAAATAGAGTTTTTTACTTATTTTAATGAATATAAATAGTTTTACATCTTCAACATCAGTCGCCAATGGTAAATTAACTGAAAGCTCTATTAGGATCCTTTCTTATACTCTTGAAGTCAAATTTATCAAATGGCCATCTTAATCGATTATAATAACTATATCAACATCCTCAGCCTCAGTTACTAGTGTCAAGATCCACAAAACCTTATTGGGAATGATCCCCTGGTACTTTTTTTGATCCTGCGGATCAAGACAGCTTTATTAACCAGATAAAGGTTACTAATTGGGGTATTTATCATTAATTATAAACTTAAGACATGTAAAATACTCTGGCAATTATCCATAACTATTAAAAATACTAATTTTGGCAATATGCGAGGAATATAACCTGGTTAAAATCCATCTGTGCAGCAGGATATAAAAGCTTTTGGTGTATTAGGTCCTCCTTAATCTTAGCAGTAGTTTCTGATGGCCTCCAAAAGGCAAATCTTTGTCAGATGAAACAGCACATTTGTCAGGTAGATTGGTAGAACCATAAAGAATTTGATGTTTTATAGCTCTTTCTAGAGTTCATTATCCTTATTGAAGTCAATATCCTAAGAACAATGGAGCTCCATCTATTGCGTGGCAAATTAAGTCACATTCAAACCTCACTATAACAGCGCGATTTCCATTATTCCTTACAGCTAGAAAGCACTATATCATCTGGAATGCATCACCTGACCTAGAGCCTCCTTTACAGATGTTACGCTCAATTAATCTTAGTTATCTTTTATTTTAAGGTTTATATCGTTGAACGTGACATATATTAATCGCTATTTTAGATTACAATGAAGTTACATCATTGTTGGTATTTGATTTGAAAAATGAATCAAAGTCCTTTTTAACAAATTGAGCTGCAATGAATTTACTCTCAAGCCTATTTGAGAAGAGCTTTATCTTGATGGCACCAAACCCAAATTCAATAAGGAACCTACACGTGTTTAAAAATTAAAGGTGACGACTTCAAAAATCTTGTCCCCGCTTCCTAAATTTCAAGAGACGCAGCCTCCACCATTCTGATCATGGGGGTAACAAAGTACAATGAGGTTGTCGACCAGGTGGTCAATCCAGAAGGCCATGAAAGATTATAATTGGATAGGCCATGAAGATCCTTGAGGCGCCTTGTCCCTGCACATCCTATAATATTGATATGTTTCTTATAATAAAGAAGTCTGTATTCAGTCCATCCTTACGTTTTTTGACCTCTCCGCAAATTTTCAGCTTCAATCCCCTTTTTAAACCTCAGAAAAAGTCTAGAGAACTGTAACGCCAACAAAACATGGTGCTCACTACATGGGGCTCTGAGCCATCCTAAGTGAAAATGTCTATAAAGACAATGGAGAATACTAGCAGTCCTGAAGATCAATCTTCTGATCAGTAAAGAAGCGTTGCTCAATGGTTTAGTACCTCATGTTATGAAGTGCCACCCACGCATCCTGAGAATTTAGAATTCTGGGCCACATTCCAGTTCTCCCTGCCCTCCATTGATGGAAGTCACTACGAACTTCAGTACAAGAACCTTAACAATATTGCCCAACAATTAATAACCGGCATCACTCTAGGGGTGCCCGCTCCAGATGCTCCCACGCCTCTTCTGTGACCTCTACCATGTGGGACCTCTATGCCTCTGCCCAGCTGCCACAGGAGAACTTGCCCTGTGGCCCAAACGTTAAATTTGCAACTTTGTTCACCCGGATATATATCACCTACTCCATCTAGTTGGGTTGCACCATCATGAAGTCTATTGACACTGGGGCTCGCCCAGTCCTTACACTCCCACGTCATCAATTTCTACACCGCGGCCTCCTTCTTCATCCATGACAAACGTGAGGCCATCATCATCAACTGACAATTGATCAATGAGGCCCAAGACCAAATTGCATATTAGATAGTGGGATCTCTGGATACTGGAGGGCCAGCTGCATCAGAACATTTAACTCCTTGAGCAACTTGGAATCAGCACCTCCTCCAAGTAGAGGATCTGGTACGGACCCTGCAATAACACTATTGGGAGCTGGCCTCTCATGACTACATCTCTGGGAGTGAAGGTCCTGAAGGGCCTAGGGGGCCCAAAGGCCCCTAAAGGGCGTGAGGGAACCAAAGGACCAGAGGGTCCCCGTGGACTCACGGGCCCTCAGGCCCCGCAGCACCCACCCCAAAGGCCTTGAAGACCCATGGCAAAGGATGTGATAGCAGCCTTAACTGCTCTATGAAATCAAATTTTGAATGTAACTCAGGGGTGCAAACTCTGAGTGGACGGAGTCCTCCTCACCCTAGAGTCTCCATTGAGGCACTATCAAATTAAATGGACAACTTCAGCGCCTTCACCAAGCTTACCAATAGTCACATCTCTCAGCTCAAACTATCTTGTCAAGGGTTAAAACCCGTTTGGACACCCTGAGAGCCAGCTTCGCCTACAGGGTGCTGGCATTCAATCCCTAAAAAAGCAGGTTGCAAATAAGGCTTCCGTTTCCTCCCTCAACTGAAACTGAGATGATAGCCAATAGGACCTTAAGGCCAATGGTGACAGCTAAACCAGCAGGCTCCCCACAACTATGCGGAGGCTGAGATCTCTGAGACTGCACCCATACCTGGTGTTAACACCCTATCCAATCCTCATGTAACTAGCTTTAAACATAGTTTTAGAGAAAAGTTCATCCCGGCAAGGAAAGCTTTGCCTCCTTCCTGTAAGCATATGAGAGTTCCATGGAAGAGGCTACTGATTAGCAGAAGATGAAGCATATCCACTTCTGTCTCAACAGCACTGCCTGTGAGATCATGACCCTCCATTTAAAGGAGTACAACACCTAGGAACAGGTCCATACGGCCTTAATCCAAGAATTTGGCAGCAATCAAACCTTGGCAACCAAAAACAAGCGTTCATGGGTATCCGCCTGGAATAAATGAGAAAGCCCCATGGTGTTTTCTAGCCGTTTTTTGCCCAAGCACAACCCTTAGTCACTACCAATCATATCATCCTGGATGACGCTAGCACGGCTGTCATTTCTGCATTGGGATACTACCTTGAGGTTCAAATGCATATTATTGGACAGAATAACGGGTTTACCTGCATCCTGGAAATCAAGGAAGCACTCAACTAGATCCCTTTTATCAACCCTATACTCTAAGGCTATTTTTCAGGTCTCTCTAACTGTCCTTGAGTCCATGTGGTCAAAAACCAGAAGAATCCTCGACATAAATGCATCTAATGTAATTGTTTCAGACACAGCACCAAGACCTACTGGAAACGACTTGCCAAGGAGGCGGGGAAAGGGCCGTCATCATGAAGGACGAGGCGCTCCATGCTGACATCCCTATCACGCCTCAAGAATTCTCCATAAACTTGAGCCTGGAGCTATTGTACCTGGAGAAGAAGTTTTGGTATCCATCAATAGTAAAGAAATTGATATGGCTTACTCTTCTTCTGATTACTCTAGCATGTTTCTCACACTACCTCCTCAGTTTGGGAGTCTGGCTACCCACATCACATGTTGAGTTCATAGGATCTCACCCCTTGCCATAGTCGACAGTGACTCCCCTGTGAAGTCATACATATAAGTTAATGAAGCGCATCAAGATCTCTCCAAACTTGCCCCACTATATGGAGTATGGCACAGCTGGCTTGCAATGTACTCGATCTATAGGGGCCTATTATTCTCTAACTATTAAGTTCATAAAGCTCACTGTAAATACCCCTGATGTCGCACTAGATAAACCATAGCTATGCCCTGTTCCTCAGGACTCAGTTTTTCAAGAATACTCAGCAGTATTTAATTACAATGACGGCTTTCTATCCCTACTAGGGGCATCAGGTCCCCAAGATCTTTAAAACCTCTCATGACTCTAATATGGAGGTCAATGCCTAAGCCTGCTTACTGGAGAGTGAGGGCAAAATCAACAGCTTGAATATCACATAAGGGTATCTCAAGTTTAATTGCCCCCCTGCCGTTGATGGGCTAGAAGGCATGCCAATCTACTTACCTAGGGCGACTACAATACCTTCAAAGTTCTAATTCATTGCTAACACCTGAGTCCATATTAACATCCCCTCTGGGTACCTACTGTAAATCTGAGGATTAGACAAACCATCCCCAAAGGAGGTGCTAACCTTCCTGGAAATTCTATATTCAGTTTATGCCAGATCCATATCAGTGTTGCTAGCTAACGTTACTGACAAACCCAAAATATTAGATACAACTAGTACCGCCGCCTATGTCCGCCTCCTACCAGTGGAGGCTGTCAACGATTTCCAAAGTTTTGGAGCCTAAAGGGACTTTGGATTGGAAACGCCCCATCAGTGGGCTTGGTCAACACTAGTATTGATAAGGACTTCTTAGATGACCAACAACGCAAGGTTCAAGAGTTGTTGATGGAGTATTCGACCTATTTTTAGCTTGACCTATGATTTTGGAAGAATGAATGGAGTCCTACATCATATGGAGACTGGGGACGCTCCCCCTTTTGGTCCTGACCTTAACAAAAAAACAAGGTTGAAGCGGCCCAAGTGGCGGTGGAGCTCATATAACTACTTGATGCTAGACTCCTAGTATCATCGCGCATCCCTTGAGTCTCTCCTCTTCTGCTAGCTTGGAAGAAGGACGGCAGCCACTGGGAGGTGATGGACTACTGGAAACTTAACACCATCACTAAGAAGGAAAGTTATCATCTTCCCCAAATTGATAATTTCCTCCGTCTGCTCACCAGATCATAGTAACTTTCCGCCATAAATCTTGCCAGCGGATATTGGCAAGTTGAGCTCGCCCCTAAAGATTGATCCAAGTGCGCTCTCATAGCTAATAAGGGACTATTAGAGCCCATGAGGATGAACTCAGGTCCCCTGTAACGCCTTAGCCACTTTCCAACGCGCCATGTATGGGATCCTTGAGGACTTGAAGCTTTCATGCATCCTCATCTACCTAGATGACATCATTGTTTTCTCACGAACCTTTAATAAACATGTCAAGAATCTCAGGGAAGTCTTCAATCATCTGTAAAGGTTATATAAAGCTTTAGCCTATGAAGTGCTCTTTCTTCCATTCAGAACTTGAGTTTATGGGGCACAAAGTTTCAAAGGATGACATCCAGCTTATATCGGACAAAGTTGACGCCATAAAAGATATGTCGCGTCCCCAAAGCTCAAGGGATATCCAGGTTTTCCTAGGCAAGGTGGACTATTATTGTCAGTTTATCCCCCATTTGCCAACCTAGCTTAGCCACTATTCTACCTCCTACAGAAGAGTGTTCCGTTTAAATGGCGGCCTGAACAAGAACAGTCTTTTAGTGCTTTGAGAACTGCTCTATATACTAATTCCATTCTAGTCCACTCACGTTTGACCAACCCTTCTTGTTGTTTACAAATTCAAGCAATGTTGCCTTTGGGCTATCCTAGCCCAGTATGATAAAATCCAGGTCGACCATCCTGTGGCCTATTTTAGTAAGACAATGAGTAAAGCTAATTGGAACTACAGTGTTACTGAAAGGGAGTGCATGTCTTTCATTCTAGCCATCAAAAAATTAGGCCTTACCTCTATGGTACCCACTTTAACATTGTCACTGACCACTCCTCGCACCGGTGGCTCCAGCAAATGAAGGACCAAGATGCAGTTTAGCCATATGGTCCTTACAACTTCAGAGCTATGATTTCATTATTGTCCATTGCACTGGCGTGATTCACCAAAATGCTGTCAGCTTCTCCAGGATGCTGGTGCTAGCAGCTTTGACTCCCTAAGAAGGACCAGCTGTATAATCTGATAGGTCAACCTGTGCGATGGGAGTTGGAAACTCCAGAGGTCCAAACTTAGCTTCAAAGGATGACCTGAGACACTCAAATTAAGGATGTGGTGCTCTACAAGAGGGTCAATAGTATTGGCTCCCTTATTTTCGCCCTTCTTTCCATGCTGATGTTATTCTAGGGGATCATTCTACTGTGGGACATTGGGCGGTTAAGAAGATTCATGAATGGCTAAAGTCATGATGTTACTGGGACCAAATGGTAGAAACCATCCAAGAGGTCTTGACGTTTATAGCTCGCTTATCCCAAGACCAGGATAATCCTCAAATTCAACACTTGGTCTTCACCACAACGGGGCCCTTCAATGTCATTAGCATCGATGTGGTGGGCCCTCTTCCCACTGAATTGCATGGCCATAAGTATATTCTCCTAGCCGTGGACATCTAACCAAGTGGTTGAAGCGATTTTGATCCTAGTGCCACTGCCAAAGCCACAGACTTCTTTCTTATTCAATCCATTCTCACCCAGCATGAAAGCCCACAAAACTAACTTTTGGACAACGGGTTGAACTCACCTCACAGGTAGTAAAAAACTTACCTTACAATTTGGAATTAACCAGAGTTTCACCACCCCTTACCATCCATCAACTAATGGGGTGGTAGATTGCACTACCAAAAAACTTATCTCCATTTTATATAAGATAACCACCTTAGATCCTGCTCGCTGGAACCACTATCTACCCTTTGCTTTGCTTGCCTATAAGATAAGCTACCACCGAGTCATCAAGAAATCTCCGTTTGAAGCCCTGTATGGGCATACTCCCCTGATACCAAGTAGCATTCAGACATTTCTTGAGACCTCCACAACTGAGAACTCTATGTTTAGTATGAGGGCCTTAGCCAATGAAATTGTTCAGCTTCAAGCCCTAGCCACACAAGGCACTGTCAAAATTACAGGAAGAGAGACATCCCAATTTAATCTCAGCTGACCTTCCTTTCCAACTGTTGAGTAATTTACTGGACCTAATCGCTGGATATTTGATAGGGACATAATAATGTTAGCATGATTAAACTTATTATGGATCATCTCAGATATCAGCGATTGTGTATCAGGTATATCCTAAGTATATCCAAACTTGGGATTTGTGGCCTAGTGATTTCACTGAATAATATTTGACTGTGATGACATGGCTTGAGGGCTTTGTAGGTTAGGTCAAACTTAAATTAAGTTTTGACTTAATGACTCATGCATGTGGGCTTTGTTGGTCTGTGTCAAAATTAGTTTAATGTCAGTCAAGTTTTTGATTTGATTTAATTACTAATTAGTGATACAAATCCCTTGGTATGTGCTGCCAATTGCATGTGAAAGGGAATTGGTTCAGCTATTTGCAGACGCGTCTGAAATGCCATCTTGAGAATGATGACAATGTTTACACTGACCCTGAGGCTGAGCATGATGCCCTGAATTGAAGTATTTGTAGACATTCTTACAAACATTTTACATGTTCCTTTGGCCAAGTGCCATTGAAAATGAGACGTCATGGGTAAGATGTGGTGAACATTGAACTCTATAAATTACCCCAAAGTTGATGCTAATAAAGAACATTCAACTACTACGACTAGTTTAGAATTTAAATTATAAACTTTTTGTGTTTAATACTTTACTTTGTATTAGTCAAGAAATTACTTGGGATCAGTAAGATCAGGGCAGCATGGCATCATCCAAGTAATGACAGGAATTGCGAATTTAGAGTACTTCTAAGGAGTTATATATTAAATTATAGTCATCATCTAGTCTATTGTCATCATACAAAAGATGTACGAAACTCCATCCCACTGCAGAAGAAGAACCAGCCCTCCAAAGAGAACCAAAATTCAACAAGAGGTTCTCATGGCTGGGATCGCAGATGGTGACCACGCTAAGCAGGGGAGCAACCCTAATCAATTATTCAGAAAAATCACCGGGCCCAATGGGAATACTGAAATGACTGTGTCCCAGATTAATTGGGAGGATGTACCCATTTTTACCTA